>VFSX01000066.1:557500-619857 GCA_016618255.1 Chlamydomonas sp. UWO 241
CAGGCTTGAAGCCCCCCACTTCGTCGTGATCTCCGGGCACAGCACGCTGCCTGGAGTATGAATGTGATGACGTGTGTGTTGGTGTGGGTGGGTGGGAGGGAAAGATGCAGGAGGGAAGGAGGTAAGATGGATGGATAAATGGATGGACACAGGGAGCTCCATTTGGGCGTGATCTCAAGGCACAGCACGCTGCCTGCCAGTGGAAAGGAAGGTAGGATGGATGCATTCATGTGTGGATGGATGGATACAGGGAGCCCCATTTGGGCGTGATCTACAGGCACAGCACGCGGTGCAGCATGCCAAAATTGGCACAGAGCAAAGGAGCATATGCCCACGCCCCGACCCACTAGGCCCCACTACCAGTGGCCAACCGCCTGTCTATGCTGCTCGGGCACTGTACGTCGATCAAAGTTGCACGTGCTGCCGGTTGTGTGCGTTTCACACATATGATCCATCATCAGTTAACCCAGGGAAGAATATCTTCTTGTTATTAGCTTTTTCCTGGCTCGGGAAACCTCCAACGCTCACTCATACTAGGAGAAATACATGGCGGGTGTTCACGCAACGCATGCCGTTGGGCTGCTCTCGAAGAGAGCCTTCCAACGCACCCACTCAAAGCCCTCTCCCAGCAATTGGTGGGTGGTTTTCTGGGAAATGGGAAACCCGGCCCGGAGCGATACACGGCTTGCGGGGGGATCACTGATCGTCATCAAGCGCACCTGCAGGGAAAGTCCGTGTCACTTTTGAGGCGGTGGACTGGCCTGCGGTCAAGCATTCTCTACCGCCGCAATACCGCCCAGGGCGCGGTGTACCGGAAGGCTGGCGCACTGCGTGGCCTTGCGGGCTCTCTCAGTAGAGCTCCCCTAAACGCGTGGACTACACTACGCCTAGACTATGCCTGCATTCACGCCCCGGGGTCCTCCGGGCGCGTACGTGTAATACCTGTAAAACCAAGGCGGTGTACCGCCGCTCCAAGGAACTGGCTGTGCATGGCGCACACGAGTAAACAATCCCAATCGCACACCAAGACACACCTGATGGCGCATGGCGCACACGCATACCCAATCCCAATCGCACACCTGACAGGGCGAGCCCAGGAGGGAGGGCGCGTGCGGCGGACGAGAGGCTGGCCTGGTTGCGCATCAGAGTGACCGCGGAGCCGACCTGCATGTATAGAAGTTGCCGCTCTGTTCATTCGTGTAGTCTCGCTATCGAGGGTCATGCGAGTGTGGCCTGGTTGCGCAGGAGTGTGACCGTGGAACTGACCTGCATGTCCGCAGAAATCACCTGTCATTCTGTTTTTAAAAGCTCGGGATCGATGCAGGCAGGGCTCGCCTTCTGCGCAAAAGAGTCACCTCGGAGCTGGCATGCGTGTGCGCGGCATTTACCTGCCTACCTGTTTTTTTGATCCCGGGATTGAGGCAGGCAGGGCTCGCCTCCTGCCTGGGCTTCGATGCCCGACGTTGCCTTTATAGCCGCTCATGCCCTATACCAACGGCGTATCAAATCCATCATCCATACCACCCGCTCGAATGTGGATTACGGCAGTGTGCCGATGCGTGTGTGCAATCAGCGAGGAGCGCTTTGTCTTACCTCAGCATCTTTGCCCGACGAATTCTTCAGCATAGCTTCTCCTAAATCTCAGACCAGACGGAAAATCCAGCATCCACCCTGTGCTGCAAGTGTGGCTCTAGTCTGTGTAATCAGCAAGGAGCGCCATGCCTTACCTGAGCGTCTATGCCCGATGACGCCTTCAGCGCCGCTGCCGCCTCGGCGGGCATGGCCACGGGTGCGCCAGCAGCAGCGAAGTGGCCGAGGTGGGGCTCCAACACCTGGGGTGGTGACATGCATGCGTGCGCGCGTTTTGGGGGGCTGCTACTCAAGGGGGCAGGGGGGGGGGGGAGCATGCCCACGGGCGCGCCAGTGGTGGCGAAGTGGCCGAGGTGGGGCTCCAGCACCTGGGGTGGTGGCGTGCGTGCGTGCGCGTGGTTTCTTGGGTAACTACTCAAGGGGGCGGTGGGGCGGGGGAGCATGCCCACGGGTGCACCAGCGGCAGCAAACACGAAAGGTGGGGCTGCACCCTGCTGTTCCGTCCCCAGGGAGGGGTCAAGCATCCACGCGCATACAGATGGTGCACTCGTGTGTTGTCCTTAGAATCTGGACTCAACCATGCGCACGCTCACACAGAGAGGTGCACCACGCGCCTGCGAGATGAAGTGCAACCCCCGCATTGCGCCCGCGCGCGCGTCAGACGTGATGCCGTGGGCCTCCTTCATCTGGCGCTCCGACGGCATGATGTCCCCCCTGCGTGTGGCACACGTTGTCACCATCATCATCACAACAAGCACCACCCTTTCCCTAGTGAGAGCATGCGCCACACACTCAACTCCCCTCACCAGATCTCCTCCTCCACCTTTGCGTCCAGCTGTTGCCCCTCGGAGTCACTGGATGCGTGGGCAGGATTCTCCTTGGCGTACCGCAGGGCCAGGCCGGCCTGCACCGTTGGAGAGAGCATGGGTGTGCATGGGCCGCTCATGCGGGCATGGCATGGCGAGCCCCATGCATGTGCGGGGCTGCGCATCGTGTGCATGTGCAGTGTGCATTCTCAAACTCATGGCTGAGGCTGCCTGGCTGCCTGGCTGGCTGGCTGGCTGCAGTCAGATCTGGGGTGACCGCTCCTGAACGTAATGCCAGTCAACGCACGCTGCAATGCTCCGAACTGCATCCCACCAGACTGGGCTCGTCGCCACAGTACGTGAGCACGATGTTGGCATTCCCCTCGCCCAAGACGCGCCATCCTGTTGCCATGCTGACGACGACAGCCCGGTGGGGGTGGGCACGCTGTCTGCTGCGATAGTGGTTCCGGTGCTTCGCCTCGATTGGATTTGAAATCGTGATGCAGTAGTGATGCTCTCTCGCGCAAAACAAGTGCAAACACCTCGTGCCACACACCTTGCGTTACACTCCCTCCCCACTTTGCGCCCCTACTACACTGCGCGCACTCATCATCGTGGGACCATTGCCCCTCGTCGCCCTGTGTGGCAGCTGAGGGGCTGGAGGGTCACTATGCGGGGCGCAAATCAAAATTCGTGCGAGATCGCCAAGTAGGTTTACGTAGGAGGGACCACGCATCGCGCGCATCCTCCCAATGGCGCTGTTCCAGCCCACGCAGCTGGCGAAGGGGGGACCGTTGACCAAGCTCGGTGAGTGAAGGAGGTGCATGCTGCAGATCTGCCATGCATGCATTCGCACGCATGCATGCGTGGCCATGCGCCATGCACCACGAGCCTTGCATGCATCCCTGTCTCTCCCGGCAGATGGTTGGGGCATGGCGTGGAAGCGGCATCACTTCGTGGTCAGCGGCGGATCCGACCCAGTCATTGGATACTACAACAATTGGGAGGTCAGTTCAAGACCAGCGTGACGTGGCGGGCGCGGAGTTTGAGAGCGGTGGCATTCATGGGGACGCACGAGCCTGCCTATGGTCTGCTCGCTGCAGGGCCTCCTCCCTGCTGCAAGGCGTGCTGGCTAGGGTGGGGCACGGGATACAGGCGGCGGCGTGCCGCCTGCACCCAGCCTTTGATAGTAGGCTGGGCTGCGTTGTGTGGGCCTGGGCTCCTGCCACCACCACCACTTCCCCCCCCCCCAGACTCCGCAAGTGACTATCAATAGGACAGTTTCCTCGTTGCAGAGGACCTCCCAAGAGGCCAACACAAAGTCGGCCTACCCATACCAAACACATGACCAGTCAACCATTGACCTGACTGGGGCATGTTGAGCGCTGCATGTCGAGCGCTTGAGCACATGCACGTGAACGCGCATGCGCATGGGTCCTGGTAGGCCTATACTTGCGCGCCCTGGCTCGCTCCTAGCAGACACGAAACCAAGTCCGCGACCCCCCCCCTCCCCCAGTCCCTAGCCAGGTGGCACTAGTGTAGGGGGGTGGGTGGGGGGGATTTCCTTATTTTGTCTCCCTGAAAGCCTGGCGCTCTGCGCGGCCTTGCGGGCATCACTGGTAGGGCCCAGCCAAGGCTCCTAGATTGGTTGACGCGCTGCGAGGCTCTGCGACGAGAGCCCATGCGAGGCTCGTAGACTTCTCGTCTAGGCCCCAACAACTCGTCCCTGATCCCTAGCCTCAAGTCCCTCGCCCTGATCCCTAGCCAGCTGGTGCTTGTGTAGAGTAGTGTCGTGGCAGGGCGGGAGGTCCTTATTTTTACTCCCTTGTAGGCTGGCGCGCTGCGCGGCTTTTCAGGCTCTGCGAGTAGAGCCCCAACGCGGCTCCTCGACTTCTCGTCTAGGCCTAAACTCCTCGCGCCAAGCCCCCCCTCCCCCCCCTGGGCGCATACATACCGAGGGGTCACCCCCGGTCGCGTACGTGTAACACCTGTAACACCTGAACGCCAGTGTTTCCGATGGCCAACCCGCAACCCGAAAACCTGCAACAGCGGGTTGAGATTGGAACATTGGGGCTGGCACAGCGGGTTGAAATTGTCTGAATTTTGACCCCAAAAGTGTGAAAATCAAAATTTCACATTGTTTCTCTAAAAACACCTCCGGCAGGTTGAAAATGGGGAGTGAGCCGTGAGGCCCGGGTTTAGCCAGCATTTCGCCAAGGTCCTTAGAAGATCCACTGCCGCACGCACAGGGTGAGGGCCAGCCCACGCGCCGCCCTGACTACACCAAGTCCCTCGCTGGCTGCACCATCCTGGACATCAAAGACGAGGGGGGGCGCTTCAAGGTCAGTCCACTGAAGCTGTGCATGTCAAACAGCGCATGTCCATGAGGACACTCTGTGCATGGGGACACGCTCTGCATGGGAAACTGTGCATGGGGAACTGTGCATGCGGCCACTCTGTGCATGCGGACACGCTCTGCATGGGAAACTGTGCATGGACACTCCGTGAACATTGACTGTGCACTGTGTGGGTGCGTGCCGCCTGGTGCCCTCCCAAGGACCAGTGTAGTGTTGCTTTTAACAAAGGGGGGGGGGGGTGATGTCGTCCTCGATGGAAACTGTGCATCAAGACTGTGCATGGCCACTGTGTGGGTGTGTGCATGCGTGAGGCTGGTGAGAGCTTCGCCTCCTTGGCCCTGCCGCCTTGCGCCCTCCCAAGGACCATTGTAGTGGTGCTTTCAACAAAGAGGATGGGTGGGTCGATGTCGTCCTCGATGGAAACTTTGCATCAAGACTGTGCATGACCACTGTGTGGGTGTGCGCATGCGGAGGCTGGTCCGAGCTGCGCCTCCGTGGCCCTGCCGCCTTGCGCCCTTCCAAGGACCAGTGTGTTGTTGCTGTCAACAAAGGGGGGGGGGGCGATGTCGTCCTCGATGGAAACTGTGCATCAAGACTGTGCATGGCCACTGTGTGGGTGTGCATGTATGAGGCTGGTCAGATTGGTGCCGCCGTGGCCCTGCCGCTGCGTACCCTCCCAAGGGTGACTGAGTGCTTGTTTTCCCCAAAGGGGTGGGTTGGGTCGATGTCAGTCGTTGTCCAAGGGTAAGAAGTTTTCCCCCGCGAAGAGCCTGCGTGTCGACATCCCACGGGTGCTCGCGCATGGCCTGCCTGCTGCCTTCTGCGTGCGCCTCTGCCTAGGTGTGGCCACTGACGTTCACTCCTCCCCGCCCCTCCCGCCCCGCTGCCCGCTGTGTTTTCCCACCCCGTGCCTCACATTCAAGTTCACGCTCCAAGGACCGACCGGCTGGGGCGTGCTGCCAACGAGGTAGGTGCGCGTCAGTGGTTCCGCCAAAGATCTTAAGGAAATGATGGCTCAACCCCGGCCTCGTGGATCACTCCCCAATCTCAACCCGAGGCGATTTCTTGCGAAAGGAGTGTGTCAACGTCAATTTTCACACTCTTCGGGTCAAACTTCGCGTATTCTCAACCCGACACGCCAGCTGAAATCGGAATATCTCAACCCGAAAGTGCAGTTTTGGGGGGTTGCGTGTTGGCTAAAGGAAACACTGGTGCGCGTGGTTGATGATGCTGGTCGATATCACAGGCGGTGTGACGCAACGAGTGGTGTCCACGACTTGTGTCGTCGCTGGGCTTGACACCTTGACTGAAACTGGCTACCTTGTGGGGGACGATGTGAGGGTAAACTGCACAGCGTGGTTAGGTCCAACATGGCATTGCGTTTTGCGGCCGGGGAGAGACTCGAGGAAGACTGCTACCAACAATAGGTCAAGGTCCGCATGACTCCGCTGGTAATTTCTGCGGTGGTGTACTAAAACCAAGTGGTGCTGGATCTTGTGAACCGTCATTCCTTTTATAAATTCAAACCCACTCAACACTTTTCTGGGCAACATTCTGCCATTTCGCGCGATTCCGACGGAAGACCGCCCGGCAGCCTTGAATGTTTGTCCGCCTCAATGGATCCGCCGTCAGCGATGTAACTGCCACACTGCCACTGCCTCATTCTCAGCCCAGTCGGACGTCGATTTTCACACGTTTTGTCCGAAATCCATGCAATCTTCCCCAGGGAAATCACACGCTTGCGGGATGCCGGGTGGGTAACGGAAATACTGCCCCCACACTCAGGTGGGCGCTCGCGGCCGACACCGCCGATGTCCGCACCGCGTGGCTTGAGACAATCGTGCGTCTGATCTACGTGGAGAAGGAGCTTCGAGCGGCTGCGCACGCGACGCCCAGGTTTGTTTCACTAGTTTTGCCCTTCTAAGGCACTTCCTACTGACCCCCCTCGTGCTTTCAAGAGTGTTACTATCTTTTGGCGCCTGCCTTAAACCCTCGTGCTTCAGTCTTGAGGGCGCTGGAGACTTCCGTGCGTTTTATTCGCTATCATGCAACCAGCAACAGCAGCAGCAGCAGCAGCAGCGATAGGCGTAGCAGCTGCAGATGCACTCCCCATCCTCACTCCACCCCAGTGGTCCCTGGGAAGGATTTTAGTAATTAGTTTTTTGCCGGCTCCAACAACTTTGACCGCTCATACCAGGCACAATCCACAGCGGGTGTTCATACAATGCATGCCGTTGTGCTGCTCTCGGCAAAGGCTTTCCAACGCATCGCTCCACGCCCTCACCCACTAAGTGTGGGGTGGTTTTCTGGGAAATGGGAAATCCGGCTCGGAGCGGTATACGGCTCGCAGGGGAATACTGCTCCACCCCACAAGCACTGCCACTCCACCCCCCTCCCCCCTCCACCCCCGCGCACACCACCACACACAGCGAGAGGTCCGCCGCGCGGCAGCAGCTGCTGCATCAGCTGCAGCAGCAGCAGCAGGAGCAGCAGCAGCGGCACAATCGCCGTGTCAGCGATGCCGACGACTCGATGAGTGTGGCGACTGACGAGAAGGGATCGGAGGTGGGACCGACCGCCACCCCCTGGCATGCACGGCAATGCACAGCAGCGCGCCCACGTCCCTTCTGATTGCCCCCCCCCCCCCACACCCCCACACACACGAAAACACCTCCCTCAGTTTGCGGTTTCCGGTATAAAGATACTCCAGCATGTCACGGTTGAAGTCGTCTGGCGTGCATGTCCACCTCTCGCCCCCGCCTCTCATGCACGTCAAGCACCACCACCCTGCTGTCCCTCTTCTCTTTCCCTCCCCCTTAAACTCAGTCTCCTGTCATCCGGAGCATCACTGTCGCAGGCGCGCCTAGTAGTAACACAGGCGCACACCAACAATGCGTTGCTGTCACTACCTGGGTGGTATGGGGTGGATCTGGGGGCCCAGTGTCCTGTCTAGGTCCAGTGCGTGCGCGCGTGTGGGGGTTTACCCTAACCCCTACCAGGTAGCCAGCCAGTTTCCCACTAAAACGGAGGTGTCGGGCGCTAGCGCCGACACCGGTCTTATATATCATTACTGGTGTCACACAGACTGTAATATCCATCATCAGTATATATTTGCATGCACCCCTACCCCTCCCGCCTGCCCCCCGCCCCTCCCCCCCCTAGTTACCGTCTCCGGGTACTCTGTGTCGCTGTCGCTGTCAAGGTCGCAGGCATGGGCATGCAAGTCCGCCCCTCGCCACCGCCTGGCATGCATTCACATGCACAACCAACCCTCCCGCCTGCCCCCCCATCCCTCCCCCCCCTAGGTTTATGTCTTCGGATACTCTGCGTTGCTGTGGCTGCCAAGTTCGCAGGCATTGAACGTGCACGTCCGCCCCCCGCTACTGCCTGGCATTCACAGAATGCACCACCAACCACCCTCCCATCGTCCTCACCCCCGCCCCCCCTCCCTATCCTCATATGTCTCGGTCTCCGGACACCCTGCCGCGTCACTCTCTGCTCGCACGCATCTAGCATGCACTTCCACCACTTGCCCAGCCTTCGTATGCACGGCATGTACCACTAGCCACCCTCCTGCCGCCTTCGCTTCCCCCGCCCTCCATAGGTCTCTGTTTCCGGATATTCTGCGTCACGTTCCCAGGCATCGAGCATGCACGTCCGCCCCTCGCCGCCGGCAGCCGGCCCACTGCCGGGTGCGCAGCGCCCGCTAGCAAGCTACTCGGCATTAGCTGGAGCGGGCATTATGGTGGGTAGTTGCTGCAGGGGGATCGTGGTTGGGGTTTATGGGGAAGGTGTGTGTGCGTGGGTGTGTGTGGGGGGGATTCAGCACACCGCATTATGGTGGGCAATCGCTGCAGGGGGAGCTGTGTGGGGCGGGGGAGGGGGAGGGGGGGTCAGCACAATGCTCGCCCAGGACCTACGCATCACTCGTGGGCAGTGATTTCCTTTTCATTATTTTTATTTCTTAATTATTCCACAGCCGGATTTTGCTCTGACTAGTCAACGGTCAAAGCAGTACCGTTGACCTACGTTGACTGCTTGTCCCCATACATAGGTCATTTGAAAGCTGTTGCCGTGCTCTGTCTGGCGGGCTTGTCAGGCTAACAATCCCCTGCATGGGTTGAGCTGTGTGCAAGGTCAACAAACAGCCTCAATACAGCCAAATGGCTTTGCAAAACCAAAAAGGAAAGCACTGGTCGTGGGGCAGTTGTGACGCCAATTGGGGCTTTGGATAAACCGCTCTAGATCTGATGCCCATCAAGGGTTAAGTGCACACCTACTGGCCCTTTGGGAGTTTAAGCTCATCTCAACAGCCGTAGTGTAGAGGACGACCGGCACCTGGCTGGCGCTGACTCAGCAGCAGAACCCGCAGGTGCCGGTTCCTGTGATCAGCCACCTCGCCACCAGCCAGCAGACCCCCCCCTTCCCCCTTCCTCCCCACCGTCATGTCCAGGTTGACGTGCATGGATCGCAGCGCGTGTTGGACAACTCAGCAGCAAGCCCCGCGGATGCCAGACCTCCCTCTCCATCAGCCAACACACACACACGCCTTCCTCCTCCCCCAACGTGCGCAGGTCGGCGTGCTTGGATCGCAGCGTGTGGTCGACGATCGGCACCTGGACGGCGCTGACTCAGCAGCAGACCCCCGCGAGATGCAGGACCTCACACCCTAGCAGCCAACACACACACACACACTCGCCTTCCTCCTCCCCCGACATGCACAGGTCAGCGTGCATGGATCGCAGCGTGTGGTGGATGATGAGCACCTTGCGCTGACTCAGCAGCAGAACCCGAGGGTGCAGGACCTCACACCCGAGCAGCCGACCTCACCCCCCCATCCGACCCTCCCCCATTATGTCCTGGTCGACGTGCTTGGGTCGCAGCGTGTGGTCGACGATCGGCACCTGGCTGGCGCTGACTCAGCGGCAGACCCCCGTGGGGTGCCGGACCTCACGCCCCATCAGCCAACATCACCCCCCCTCCAACCCTCCCCCACCATATTCAGGTCGGCGTGCTTGGATCGCAGCGTGTGGTCGACGATCGGCACCTGACTGGCGCTGACTGTACAGCAGACCCTGCGGGCGCCAGACCGAGCCGCCCCGCAGGCGTGTCTGCCTACCCCGTGCCCCGCGGCGCCACCACCTCTGCGCCTCCGTGCCAGACGCCGCCGCAGCTGGGGGGAGTCGGCCGGCGCGTTGGTGGGTGTGCAATGAGGCAGGGTTGCAGGGGGCAGGGGCAGGGAGTAGGGGTCAAGGGGTATGGTGACGTGTGCAGGGTGCAGCTTTTTTTTAACCGCCTGACATTCGACATCATCAATCACAGGCGACGCGCAGCCAATGGGCGGCGGCCGGCCGATCGAAGCACGTTTGGCATCGACCTCAGGTGCGGCCACTTTGCACACGCGCATGCAAGCACTCACACCCACACATGACACGCGTGCACACACACACACACACGCAGCATTCAATTCCATTATCTTCACATGCTGGCAGTTTTCTCACGGGCATGAAGTAAGACCTGGCGGTCTAGTGCCCTTTCTAGTTCCAGCACCGACCCACCAGGCGCCCACCACCAGTGGCCAGCCACCCATCTGTTGTGCTCGGGCGCTATATACGCCGAGCAATGTTGAATACGCTGCCGGCCTGTACGTCTGTACGGACGTACCGTACAGGGCCTCTGCCTTCGCAAATATGTTTTGATTC
Source organism: Chlamydomonas sp. UWO 241 (assembly GCA_016618255.1). NCBI lineage: Eukaryota > Viridiplantae > Chlorophyta > Chlorophyceae > Chlamydomonadales > Chlamydomonadaceae > Chlamydomonas > Chlamydomonas priscui. The sequence goes on from VFSX01000066.1 coordinate 567,956, forward strand.
AGACGACCCCGCGAAGCTGAAAACGATTAAAAACTCGCGAAAATCGCATTTTTTGATGTCAAATCGACTGAAATCGACGAAGAACGACTCGCGCGGAGCGAATAAACAATGATTTTTTGACCCCCCACGAAGGCTCAGGCCCTGTACTGTTACACCCATCATTATCCTCACATGCAGGCGGTGGCTACGCCGGGCAGCCTATGGGCATGGGCCAGCTCATCGAAACATCAGGTGTGGCACAGTGGTTCAGCTTAGTGCCCCCTCCGTGCAATCTAGTTTTCTAGTCACGGTGCCCCCTCAGTGCCCATTCACTGCCCACTCAGTGCCCACTGAGTGACCACTCAGTGACCACGCAGTGACCACTCAGTGACCAGTGTCCAGTGCTCAGTGCAAGGGTCTTTGGAAAATGACGGCTCAACCCGGGCCTCACGTTCATTCCGCCAATCTGAACCCGACAGATGCGATTTTGGGGCGGGAAAAGTGTGGCAATGGAGATTTTCACACTTTCAGGTCGAAATTCGCGCAATCTCAAAACCCGACGCGCCAGCCCAAATCGGCCAATATCAAACCCGAAAGTGCACTTTGTCCGGAAGCGGGTTGGCTAACGGAAACACTTGTGTGGCAACAGCGATTTCCTTGTCGGTGTTTCAAGCCGTGTTGGGGAGCCATGGAGCCTGATTGTCAGGCAAATTGCCCCAGTACATCAATTGGAGATCATGAAAAGGAAATCACTGTCGGGCAATCTATTATACGTGCACTTCACTTGTTTGGTCATCCCAGACCGGTTACACATAAATAAAACTGGTACAGGGACTACGCACTGTCCATGGAGCTAGCTAGAAGGCGCCGTTGTCTACTTCCCTGTTTACCATGGAACTGCCCTCCTCGCGGCTCTTATGTGCTCCATCACACCCACATGGCGACCAGGAGCCTGATGTCTCATCCGATAATGTCCCATGCGGCGGGCTGGCGGGGGTGAACCGATAGATACATTCTAAAAGTGATAATACTACCGTCCGGGCGGTTAGCCTTTGCACATAATTATAGTTTCTTGCCCCCCCGCGAAGCCAATAAACTAGTATACATCGTCGAAAATCGCGTTTTGGGGCGTCAAAACGACTACAAAACGACGAAAAACGACCCCCGCACTCGCATTATACAACTAAAGTTTCGACCCCCCCCCCCGCGAAGGCAAACAATATGGACGGTAATTTGATACGTGCTAAAAGTGTGATACGTACCTTCTACACCACGTGATGCGTACTACTAGTGATGCGTACCTCTAGTGAAGTCCATCATATGAACGAGCACACATGTGGCACGCACTCACACATTTCCACATGTTCGCACCCGTCCGCTCCCATTCCCGCATGCAGGCTACGCCGGGCGTTTGAGGATGGCTCCCAGCCAATCGATACACACTCTTGGTGTCAATCATATAAACGCATGAAGGCACACACACACATGCACGTGGCACGCCCTCACACGCTGTTCCCACCTGTTGAAACCTGATCCGTGTAGGCAGCGGCTACGCCAGGCGGCTGATGGGAAGCTGCAAGCCGATCGATACACACTCTTGGTGTCAATCATATAAACGCACACACACACACACACACACACATGCATGTGGCACGCCCTCACGCGCTGTTCCCACCTGTTAAAATATGTTGCGTGTAGGCAGCGGCTACGCCAGGCGGCCGATGGGCAGCTGCAAGCCGATCGATACACACTCTTGGTGTCAATCATATAAACGCACACACACACACACACATGCATGTGACACGCCCTCACGCGCTGTTCCCACCTGTTGAAACCTGTTCCGTGCAGGCAGCGGCTACGCCAGGCGGCCGATGGGCGGTGGCAAGCGGATCGAGGGACCGCCCCCCTCGGCGCCGCCAGGCCGGGCCAAGCCCTCGCTGCTCAACTACCTCTTTGGGGACGCGGTGGTGAGGCAGGGAAATATGGTTTATGGTTTATAAACAGGTTTTGGGGTTTAGGAACAGGGTTCATGTTTGAGAAACATGATTTCGGATTTATACACAGGGTGTCGGGTTTAGAAAAAGGGTTTTAGTTTGAGGTGTAGGGTTTAGGGTTTGGCTGCCCTAAATTGCCCGTCAGCTCTCAATCAGCTTTGATGAGCAAGTAACGTTGATATTTTTTATAAGTTGACCACATCCATGTTTGAAAAACATGCAGTTTTGGCGGCGATTTTGAACTTCTCAAAGTCAAACCCATGTAACCGCCGAGTAACAGCAGACAAAGGAGAGACTCAGCTTTCCAACGAGTTGCCCCACGCCAGCAACGGAATTAGCACAGCTCTCATGGCACGCTTTGGGAAACATGGGGATTTGGGTGCTTATTTAAGTACCAACCACAAGCAGTGTAACACTTAACCCCTAACCCCAAATCCCCGCACCCTCAACTCTCAACCCTGAACCCTCCACCCTGAACCCTCCACCCTAAACTCAAGGCCTGGGCACCCCCTTACGACTGTCCTTCGAGGAACCACGCCCCCTCTCCCCTTTCCACCACACAGGTGCCGAGGAGCAGCCCTGGACAGCCTTAACAGCAAAAACCCTAAATCCCAAGCCCCAAACCCCAAGCCCTTAACCCAACCCTGAACCCTAAGCCCAATCCCTGGGCATCCCCTCCCGCCTCTCCTTCCAGAAACGACCGCCCCTCCCCCCTTTCCTCCACACAAGGTGCCAAGGAACAGCCCTTGGCGGTCGTAACACCCTAATCCCTAGACCCTTAACCCTAAATACTTGACCCTAAATCCTAAACCCCTAAACCCTCAACCGAAGCCCTGGGCACCCCCTCCCACCTCGCCACCCCCCTTCCTCCTTTCCTCCTCACAAGCACAGAGGAACAGCCATTGGCAGCCTGAACAGCTTAAACCCCAAGCCCCATCAAACCTAAGTCCTCAAACCTAAGCCCTCAACCCTAAACTGAAACCCCACACACACACTTCCTGACTTAACTGAACAGCTTGAACCCTAAACCCTTAATCCTAAACCCTGAACCTTCCCCACACACACACACTTCCTCCACGCAGGTGCCGAGGAACAGCCTTTGGCAGCCAATAGCGAGCGAGCCAGAGTCAGGGTAAGACATCCACCGCCTGCCGCGGGCGGGGGGGGGGGGGGGGGGCAGACGCACTCGGCGCTCTGCTCGATGTGTTTGACTGGTATGCCTTGGTGCCCCCTCATTGCATTTGCGCGAAGTCCCCACTCACGTGCCATGCGTGTGGGAATGGGTTTCTGTTTTGGGGTAGGGGTTCCCCTAGGGTGCACACACACACACACACACACCAGACACACACACGCGGGTATGACGTCCAGCCTCTGCCTGAGGGGGCAGGGCCCAGACGCGGTCGGCGCTCTGCTCGATGCGCTTGACTCGTATGGCTTGGTGCACCCCTACTGCATTTGCGCGATGACCCACTCACGTCCCCTGCTGATGAGGGTCGGAAAGGGTGACCTCGGAAACCCTTGACCCCCCCCCCCCCCCCGCAGGTATGACCTCCAGCCCCTGCCTGGGGGACATGGCCCAGACGCAGTCGGCGCTCGGCTCGATGCCTCTGAGCCGTATCACTTGGCCCATGTGTATGCGCATTTTTTTTGTTTGGGTAGGGTGAACCCTATTCCTCCCCCCACCCCACTCTCACAAACACTCAGGTATGACGTCCAGCCCCTGCCTGGGGGGCGGGGCCCAGACGCGGTTGGCGCTCTGCTTGATGCCTCTGACCCAGAGCTGGTGGTGGCGTCACTTGAGGAGCAGTATGCGCGTGCGCGGCTGTATATTGACAAGCACGCACAGGTGTGTGTGTGTGTGTGTGTGTGTGTGTGTGTGTGTGTGTGTTTGTGTGTGTGTGTGTGTCCTCGTAGCGCCAAGTGGTCATCCGCTATTGACAGACGCCCTTATGCAGACCTCTGGAACGATATTGCCGTTATATTTGTAACGAGGTGTGTGTGTGCGTTTGTGTGAGTGTGTGTGTGTGCGGTGGCCAGCAGGAACGGTCGCCTGCTCCTCGACACTGCCACTGCATGCAGCCTGCGCGCTGCCAATACTCTCTACCCCCACAGGCCTGAGCACCAGTACACCCACATCAGCCCCATGGCTGTTGCACAGAGCAGACGGCATGCATGCTCTGTGCGCCGCCTGCACAGCGTCAAGGACTACATCCTGGTCGCGCGCCGCCGCATGCATGCGGTGACAGACTGTAGGGTGCGTAGGAGCCCAACCTGGGACAGCGATCACCGCATGGTGGTGCTGTCCATGCGCCTCCACATGCGAGCCTCCCGCCATGCAGGCGGCTCTCAGCGGCACGCATGGGAATCTTCACAACTGCGGCGCCCGGCTGTCCGTCGTGAGTTCAACCTCCAGCTGTATGATCGCTTTGGGCAGCTGGAGGCCGTGCCACCCGAGGGCGCTGATGCCCAGGCGGAGTACGGCGCGATGGCTGCTGCCATTCGCGAGGTGGCCACCAACAACCTCGCTCCACGCGGCAGCCGCCGGCGGCGCGGCTGGCAGTTCACTCTGTCGCAGCGCACCCTCTGGCTCATGGACGCCCGGCAGCGCGCGCACACGGCATGGCTCAGGAGCAAGTCTGCTGCTGCCAAACGAGAGCGCAACCGCGCCAACCGCTCGGCCGACGCAGCTGTGCAGAGAGACAGGGAGAGGTGGATCGGCCAGCAGGTGGCGGAGGCGCAAGACATGCTACGCAAGAAGAATCTGCGCCAGTTTGCGCGCGCGTGCGACAGGCTGGCGGGCCGCAGCCGCAGCCATCAGATCCCACCTGCCATGCGGGACGTCTCGGGTGCGCTGCACAGCGGTCCAGACAGGGTGCTGAAGGCCATGACAGAGTCATTCGACAAGCTATATGGCGGGGAGACCAAGCTCAGCGACGAGACCCTGAACCAGCTGCAGAACGATGTAGCGGCGTTTGAGCTCACACGCGCCACAGAGGTGGACGAAGCGCGCGGGCGCCCCCTGGCCTGGCTGATACGGAGGCGTGTGTGCGAGCGTTGCGCTCGGCCGCCGCTCCGGGCGGTGACCAACTGGACGCCATGCTGTTGCGGTGCCCAGCTGCAATCGCATGGCTCCACCGTGTCATCATCGCCGTATGGCGGTCGGGGAGAGCCCAGAGGGAATGGAAAACTGCTATTATCACACCGTGATATAAGGGGAAGGGTCCGCGTGACTCCCCTGGTAACTACCGCGGCATAAGCCTTCTCTCCATTGCCGGGAAAGTGTACGCTGCCATACTCCTGCACCGCGTCTCCACGCATGTTGATGGTCAGTTGCATGAGGCTCAGTGTGGTTTCAGAAAAAGCAGAGGCACTGTTGATGCGATTTCTACTCTGCGCTCGCTGAGCGCGGCACATGCCGAGTACAGACAATGCATGGCTGTGGCATTTGTCGAACATTCTAAAGCTTACGATTGCATAAACTGTGCGGCACTGTGGAGAGTCCTTAGATAATATAATGTTCCTCCACACATTATTGATCTGTTGGAGGATCTTCACATCAACACCGCAGCTGCCGTGCGACTGGCTGGGAAAATCGGGCACGAATTCCCCGTGTTGTCTGGTGTGCGACAGGGGTGCGTCATTGCTTCTGTGTTGTTCAGTGTTTTTATAAACCACATACAACCTCGTACAACTTTTGACTGCACAATGGATGTGGCTCGGCAGCAAGGCCGGCCTCCAGCCTCCTCCCGGCACTATTTTCTTAAGCTACTGATTCAGCAGCTAGGCGAAACTAGTGGCACTCGTTCTGATTGGAAGACTTTTTCGGATAAGGCGTTTGAGCGTGCTCAGGATAGGGTCGGGTGGAGAGCCGTGGTGTACGGTCCGGCTGCCCCTCAGGCGCCAGCCCCTCCACCACGGCGGTCAAGCAGATTGGCAAGCGCCACTTGACCCCCTATCCCCTAGAAGCAGTTAGGACCTATTTTGGAGGCGTCGCACAACAGCTCTCCTTTTTGCTCTGGGACTGCACGTTGGCAGGCAGCCGGCTGGTGGCTACCGCCCCTCACAAGTAAGTGTTAGGGCCAGAACTGGACTTGGGTCTAGGCGGTGGTACTAGGACTATAGGTAGTCTCTGCTGGAAAGCCGATGTAACTGTAACTGTAACTCTGTGTGTGTGTGTGTGTGTGGTCGATTTTACAGTCTTGTTGGACGCCTTTAATGGCGTACTAGACTTGTGCTTGCGCACTCAATCCCTGAGGCAGGCAGATACTATCACCCGCACTAGTCCACTGAGTGGATACACATTGACTGTTTCCACCCCACTAGCTCTAGTACATCTGGTCGCGCCATGCGTCTCAGTGTGTGTGCGTGTGTGTGTGTGTGTGTGCGTGTGTGTGTGTGTGCGTGTGTGTGAGTGTGTGTGTGTTTGTGTGGTGTACCCTAAGTTTTGTCGTCGCGCTCATACAAACATACACACACACACACACACACACACACACACACACACACACACACACCACAGGCCCAGAGGTGCTTCGGTGCCCGAGAGAATAACAAACCCGATGAGCCCCCCCCCCCCCCCCCCACACACACACACACCCTGCCCCTGCACCCGCCCCTCTACACAGGCTTTCACAGAACGTCAGATCCGCTTCCTTCGCCGCTGGGCCGAGCTTGCGGATGTGAGCACGCACTCGTCACCAGGCGCCACGGCAGAGGTCGCCACAAAGGTGGGTATACATGGGTTCTACACTGGGTTTTACGGTTCATTGTGTTGTGGTGATGGTCTAGTTTCGAGTGTCTCAGCCCCCAGAAACTCTTGTGTTTCAGAGCGTACCATAGGGCTGGAGATGGGCACACACCTCGCCAGGCGCCAGTGGAGAGGCCGCAACAAACGTGGGTCGACATTGTTTTTTTGGGACGTGGCTGCATGATTCAATTTGTAGTTGTGCACGTCGAGTACCTGTTAAGTTTCAGCCCCCCAGAGTATTGCAGCCCCTCAGAAACTCTTCCGTTTCAGGGCGTACCATACAGGGATGAAGGGCGCACTCCTTGCCAGGCGCCACTGCAGAGGTCGCCACAAACGTGGGTCGAAATTGGGTTTTTGGGACGTGGCTGTAGGGCTCAATTCATAGGGGTAATGCACGTCGGGTTTCGCTTACGTTTTGAGTGTTTCAGACCACCCTTAGGGGGGGGGGTGGGGGCAGTAGTGGCCAGAGTGGGGCAGCCGCGAAGCCAGAGTGAGGCAAACGATCAGACACAAATACACACCCACCCACTCACCCACTTGCCCCCCCCCTCCCCCCCCCGCTCTCTCTTTCCTCTATGCAGTCCGTGTTTGTGATGGAACTTACGCGCGCCAAGCCAGAGTGGAGCAGTGGAGCAGACAAGGCAGTCGGAGATGGGTCGTTTCCCGGGCCTCAGGTGAATCATGAGCTGATTGAATCTGTGCGGGACCCGTGATTAGGGTTGAGCGGCACCTGCCCTTTCCTCAAGAAAACTTCCATGTTCCCACTCACGCACGCCCGTCGTGCCTCCTTATTACTGTGCCTCCTTATTACTGTGCACATTGCAAGAGACGATTGATGCTGTGTGCAGCCTCCAAACCACCACCACCACCACCCCCGAGCACACGCAAACACACTTCATAACTCACGCCCCGCGCACCTCATTTTTGTATCCAGCGGGAGACGATTTACGCGGTGCTCGGCTCCCGATCACCTCACCTCTCTCACGCACGCCCCGCACACCGCCTAATGAGGTCACCTTGCAGGAGACGATTGATGTAGTGCGTGGCCTCCCGACTGCGATTCACCTCATCCCACCACCCCTGAGCCCACTCGCGCCTCCTGGCACATCGCAAGAGACAAATGTTGCTGTGTGCGCCCCCCCCCCCCCCCCACACACACAAACACTTCCCCCCGTGACATCCCACAGGTGACGAGTGATGTTGTGCGTCCTCCGCATACACTTGAACGCCCGTGACTTTTCATCCCTAACCCCGCAGGAGACAATTGATGCTGTGCGCGGCCTCCCGACTGCACACCACATCTCACTCCTTCCACACACCCCTCCCCCCCCTATCCCCAGTGGCATCCCGCTGTTGACGATTGACGCCAGTGGTGTCATTTGCCCCCCCGCAGCCCCCGCAGCCTCCGCTGCGGGGGGCGAACCTGAAAATTCGAGGAGAAACTGCGGGGGCGAATCGCGGGATTTTCGCTCCGAAAAGTGTGATTTTTTGCGTTTTTCACACTTCTCCGCGAAAAACGTCTCCTGCGGGGGCAATTCAGCATGTTCCCTCCTGTGTTGCGGGGGCAAACAGGACATTCTTGGTTTCCTTAATGACACCACTGATTGACGCTGTGCGCTCCCCCTCCCACATACACTTGAACGCGCGCGCCTCTTCTTAGCCCATTCATCCCGGAACTGTCTTATTTTGTCACCCCGCAGGAGACGATTGACGCTGTGCGCGGCCTCCCGACCGCGCGCCACCTCGGCGCTGTGAAGGACAGCCTGGACTACCAGCCGGACGCTTGGGTCGCGCTCTTCGTCCGCATGGTGATGAATTCATGTGTTACGTGCACACACAGCGCTTGGGCGCTACACGCCGAATTTATGTGCAACGTGCACACATAGCGCTCGGGCGCCATGCGCTGATCAAGGTTGATTACACTGCCTGTAGGTGCGTTGCACACGACTGTAAAATCCATCATCACACACACACACACACACACACTCGCGCGCGCATATTCACCCATCCAAACAAGCGTTAATTGAGCGCGAGCTGCATGCACCGACACTGCCCCTCATAGCTATGTACACACACACACACACACATACACACACACACACACACACAGGGCGGTGTTGGCGTGCTTAGGGACTCGATCGCCGCGCACGCAGCAGCTGTGTTGAAGATGGAAGGCCAGGTGCGAGCTTGCACATGCGTCGATATGGCTCTTGGTATGCCATGCCATGCCCCCCCCCCTCCCTCTCTCTCTGTCTCTCTGTTTCTCTGTCTCTCTGTCTCTCTGTCTCTCTGTCTCCCCGTCTCTCTGTCGCTCTGTCTCTCTCTCTCTCTCTCTGTCTTTATATCTATATATATATGTATCCCTCTCTCTCTCTGCCCGCTCCCTAACCCTCCCTCACCCACAATGCTTCAGGCATCTGCTGAGGCAACAGAAGCTCTGCTCGTGGCGCTCCAGTGCCTGAAGAGCCTGATGTCACGACCAAGGGGCCTGGGTGCGGCGGTCGACTGCCCGCGCCTGGTGCGCAAAGTGGTGGCGTTGTTGAAGCAGGTGTGTGTGCGTGGGTGGGTGTGGATGAGAGGGTGGGTGGGTGGTGGGTGGGTGGGGTGGGTGGTGGGTGGGTGGGGGGTGGGTGGGTGGGTGGGGGGGGTGGGTGGTGGTGGGTGGGTGGGTTCGTGGGTGGGTGGGAGGGTGCGTGGGTGCCTGTGTTGCGTGAGGGGGATGCAGGGGTGTACTGTTCGCGCCTGGTGCGCAAAGTGGTGGCGCCGTTGAAGCAGGTGTGTGTGCGTGGGTGTGTGCGGATGAGTGGGTGAGTGTGTTTGTGTGTGGGTGGGTGGGTGTGTGTGTGGGTGGGTGGGTGTGTTTGTGGGTGTGTTTGTGGGTGGGTGGGTGGGTGGGTGGGTGGTGGGTGGGTGGGTGGTGGGTACATGTGTGTGCATGTGCATGTCTGTGTGTGTGTGTGTTTTGTCTGTGCCTGTGTATTGGGGGGGGGGGGGGGGGGGGGCTGCAGCGGTCTACTGGTCACGCTGGTGCTCAATTTTGTGGCGCTGTTGAAGCAGGTTTGTGGGTGTTTGGTGGGTGCATGTAGCAGATGGGCCCCAAAGGGTCCTTTGTGTACCAGCTTTCGCTCTTATTAAGAAGCTGAACTGGTTGACTGCACTGTTGTGCTGATTTGTTGGATTGACTGCTTGGATCGTATCGCTCGCCCGCACAAGGTTTTGCTAAAGGCAGAACCCGATGAAGCTGTGCTACTGAAACGGGAGTTTCCCTTTGTACGAATCCAGGATGAGGACAAAGGGGACAGAGCAGGTTAAGAGCTCTGAAAATGCACACTCATGAGCTCGATGTTTCCCTTTGTACGAATCCAGGATGAGGACAAAGGGGACAGAGCTGGTTAAGAGCTCTGAAAGTGCACACTCATGAGCTACAGCTTCATACACAAACCCAAATTTCCCTCTTCATCACATTATGATGGAAATAAAAGCTAGCTGTCGGTGTTGGGCGCTGTTGGCCTTTTTTATTCGGTGTTTTTGTGACACTCCTCCCCCCTTACACTGCACCCGCGTTGTCGAGGGTGCCGCTTTGCTCATCCCTCGTCGCACCGAAACCACTGCGAAACAAAATGGGCCCAAAAGGATCCTTCGTTTCAGTGTTCGACGCTTTTGGCCTTTTGTATTTGGTGTATTCGTGACAGTGGTAGCAGTAATTCCCCTGCGAGCCGTATACAGCTCCGAGCCGGATTTCCCATTTCCCAAAAAAACACCACACACTTAGTGGGAGAGGGCGTGGAGCGGTGCGTTGGAAAGCTCGTGCCGAGAGCAGCCCAACGGCATGCAGTGCATGAATACCCGCTGTGTATTGTGCCTGGTATGAGCGGTGAAAGTTGCTGGAGCCAGCAAAAATGTAATTACTAAAATCATTCCCAGGGACCACTGAGTGGTAGGGAGTGGGGGTGTGTGGGGAGTGGGTGTACGGGGGAAGTGGTGAGGGTGTCGATGATGCATGCCTCCATGGATTCCGTCACCGGAATGCGCCGCCCCCACCGTCTGCCCCAATCCGCCTCCCCCACCCACCCCAACACACGGGGCGAGCCAGGCGACGTCTCTGCCCGCGGCTCTACGCTGAGTTCCATCATGGTGTGAACCGAACGCGCCTCCCCCTCCCCCTCCCCCTCCCCCCTCCTTACCCACTAAAACACACAGGGCAAGTCAGACGTTGCCTCCGTCGGTGCTTGTGGATGATGCGCACTTTCATCGATTTTGTGTCCATTGCTCGTCCATTGTGGCCACTGAATGCGGCGCACTACCACCCCCACCACCAGTACCTGCCCACCCACACATGCAGGGCGGGCCAGACGTCGTTTTGTGTTGGCGACTCGATGCTGAGCGCTTTTATGGTGTCGACCGAATGCACCGCAACAATCAAACACCCCATCCCCAACCCACCTTAACACATAGGGTGAGCCAGACTTTGTCTCTGTTGGCGTCTCTATGCTGAGCGCCTTCATAGTGTGCACTGAATGTGGCGCACCCAAACGGCTCCATCATCTCCGTTTGTTGAGATCAAGCCCCCCCTGCCCCACTCACCCTACCCACACACTCACCACACCCCCACACACACTGGCTGACTTCCTTGTCGCCTGTTTTGAGACACGCACCGCGTGCACAGCAATCATGATTGCAGATGGCATGCTAGGGGTCTAACTTTGACAGCTGCCAGCCTCTTTCCTAGGGTCTAATGCGCCATCGAAGGCGTCCGACGGACTGTAAAATCGACCACACACGCAGGGCGAGCCAGACGTCGTCTCTGTCGGTGTCTCCATGCTGAGCGCCTTCATAGTATGCACTGAATGCGGCGCATCCAAACGGCTCCATCATCTCCGTTCGTTGAGATCGAGCGCCCCCTCCCCCACTCACCACACCCACCCACTCACCACACCCACACACACACGCAGGGCGAGCCAGACGTCGTCTCTGTCGGTGTCTCCATGCTGAGCGCCTTCATGGACTTTAGTGAGTGCGGCTACGGGCTCAGCGTGGCCGCGCTGCTAGGTGTGCCGGACCCTGGGTCGGTCCACACCACCCGCCACACAAGTGTGGACGCGCTCGGGTCCACACCTGGACCTGGCGCGCCCCTGCCACAGCAGCAGCAGCAACAGAAGGAGGGCGCAGCGGTTGTCTCATCAGCTGTGGGCACAGCGCCGGCGGCGGCGGCAGCGGCGCGCGTGACGGCGGGGCCGCCGCCCCCCGGGCCGCCGCCTCCCCCGCCCCCTGCCGCTGCGGTCAGCTATGGGCAGGCGCAGCCAGCGGGAGCTGCAGCGACCCCGAGGGGCCCGCCTCCCCCGGGGTCTCCCCCGCCGCCCCCCCCTGCGTCAGCTGTTGGTTTCGGCAAGCCAGCAGCGGCGCCGAGGGAGCCACCGCCCCCAGGGCCTCCCCCGCCGCCGCCCCCTGCCGCTGCCGTCAGTTATGGGGCGCCACAGGCAGCAGCAGTGGCACCGACGAGGGGGCCACCGCCCCCCGGTCCACCACCACCACCGCCTCCTGCTGCATCAGTCAGCTACGGGGCGCCACAGGCAGCAGCAGCAGCGTCGAGGGGTCCGCCTCCTCCGGGGCCCCCCCCGCCGCCGCCCCCTGCAGCAGCAGTCAGCTTCAGCAAGCCTGCCGGAGCACCCAACGCGCCGCTCCCTCCAGGGCCTCCCCCGCCGCCGCCCCCTGCAGCAGCAGTCAGCTTTGGCAAGCCTGCCAGAGCACCCAACGCGCCGCCCCCTCCAGGGCCTCCCCCGCCGCCGCCCCCAGCAGCAGCAGACGACTTCGGCAAGCCAGCCGGAGCACCCAACGCGCCGCCCCCTCCAGGGCCGCCCCCGCCGCCGCCCCCAGCAGCAGCAGTCGGCTTTGGCAAGCCTGCACGCGCCACCAACGCGCCCCCGCCCCCTGGGCCCCCACCGCCCCCACCACCCCCTCGGCCTCCAGCGCCCTCACCACCGCCCCTGCCGCCCCCGCCGCCACTGCCGCCACCGCCGGCGCCGCCGCCCCCCCCTGGCGCGCCGCCGCCGCCGCCGCCTGCCGCTGCTATTGGTTTTGGCAAGCCAGCTGCGGCACCCAACGCGCCACCACCCCCGGGGCCTCCCCCGCCGCCGCCCTCCGCTGCCGCTGTTGGTTCTGGCAAGCCAGCTGCGGCACCCAACGCGCCACCACCCCCGGGGCCACCACCACCGCCGCCCCCTGCTTCTGCTGTTGGTTTCGGCAAGCCAGCAGCAGCGGCGCCGAGGGGCCCACCGCCCCCTGGGCCGCCCCCGCCGCCGCCCCCTGCTGCATCGGTCAGCTATGGGATGCCACAGGCAGCAGCAGCAGCGCCGAGGGGCCCACCGCCCCCCGGGCCGCCCCCGCCGCCGCCCCCTGCTGCATCCGTTAGCTATGGGACGCCACAGCCAACGACAACGACGAGGGGTCCGCCTCCACCCGGGCCGCCCCCACCGCCCCCGCCAGCTGCGGCTGTTGGTTTCGGCAAGCCAGCAGCTCCGCCACCCCCGGGGCCTCCGCCCCCGCCGCCTCCTGCTGCAGCAGTCGGCTTTGGCAAGCCAGCAGCCCCACCACCCCCGGGGCCTCCCCCGCCACCACCTCCTGCTGCAGCAGTCGGCTTTGGCAAGCCAGCAGCACCGCCGCCCCCGGGGCCTCCCTCGCCGCCGCCGCCTGCTGCAGCAGTCGGTTTTGGCAAGTCGACGCAGCCGCCAGGGGGGCAGCAGGCAGAGCAGGAGCAGCAGCAGGCGCAGCAGCAGGAGCAGCAGCAGGCGCAGCACGTGCCCATGCGCAGCGCCGCCCCCGCGCCGTCGCCGTCACCGCCGCCCCCTGCGCCGACGCATGCGCTGTCAGGGCGGCTGGATGCGTTCGAGGGTCCGCGCAGCAGCGCAGTGTTCGCACCTCCTGATGACGCAGAGTGGGCGGCCGAGGTGAAGGAGAGCCACGTCATTGCTCTGCTGGAGCTGGTCAACACGCACAGGTGTGTGAATGATGCCTGCAAATGAGACAGGAGACGTATCAAAATCAGCTAGTGGGAGGGAGGGAGTGGGCATGCCTGCTTGCACACAGGACATTTGAGAGTTAGGTTTCAGTGAGAGGGAGTGGGCGGCAGAGGTGACCCTCCAGGGAGGCTACGTAACAGGAGGCTGCTGCAGCACACGCAAGCAATGCCACGTTCAACGCAGCGGCCGCTACGTCCCCGACGTCCAACCAGTGGTTCTGCGTATCCACGCGTGCTAGGAGAGCCCCTTCGGAGTCGCCTACGCCACTAACGACCAGCCACCACGCATTCGCCTAAACTATGACATGCCATGCGCCATGCCATGCACGCCGTGGCCGCTACATCCCCGATGTGGTCCAGGCAATGGTGCAGCTGATCCAAGCCTGCCTGGAGAGCCCCTTTGAGACGTGCACACCGCTAACAACCAACCACCATGCACCCGCACAAACGTCATGCCATTCACGCAGCGGCCGCTGCATCTCTGACGCGGTCCAACCAGAGGTGGACATGATCCAGGCCCTGCCTGAAGAGCCCCCTTCCGAGGCGTGCGCGCTGCTATTAACCAACCACCATGCGTCCGCATAAACCATGCCATGCACGCAGCGGCCGATACATCCCCGACGTGGTCCAGCCAGTGGTGCAGCTGATCCAGGCGTGCCTGGAGAGCCCCTTTGGAGACGCGCACGTCGCGCTGCGCAAGGCGCTGGCAGAGACGCTCTTTAAGTGCGGGTTCCTCGCGCTGATGGCTGACCTCACGATGCAGGCGAGTTTGTGGCATAAACTGTCAACACCCGATCTCGGTTGGGCCTATCAACCTGCAGGGCTCTCCCCTAGAGGGCTACATGCCCTAGCGGCGGTGTGCCTCGCTGAGCATGCGGGCTGCGTGTTGTAGTGGGTGGATGTGGACTGGTGGCTATTGGCTTGGCTGAGACGCTCTTTGAGTGTGAGTTCCTCACGCTGATGGCTGACCTCACAATGCAGGCGAGTTTGTGGCATTAACTGTGAATACCCAATCTCGGTTGGGCCTATCAACCTGCAGGGCTCTCCCCTAGAGGGCTAGATACCCTCACGGCATGTGCCTCGCTGAGCATGTGGGCTGCGTGTTGTAGTGGGTGGGGGTGGACTAGTGGCTATTGGGGTTGGCAGAGACGCTCTGTTTGGGTGCCTCGCTGCAGTTGCAGCTGGGTTGTTTTGGACTTTACTGACTGTACCGGGACCGAGTAACCACCCCATGTCACCAGTGGTTCCTGGGAAGGATTTTAGTAATTAGTTTTTCCCCAGCTCGAGCAACTTTGACCGCTCATACCAGGCACAATACATAGCAGGTGTGCACGCAACACGTGCCGCTGTGCTGCTCTCGGCGAGAGCTTTCCAACGCACCACTCCACGCCCTCTCCCACCAAGTGTGGGGTGGTTTTCTGGGAAATGGGAAATCCGGCTCTGGGCGGTATACTGCGCGCAGGGGAATCACTGCATGTCACCCGCCCAGTAATTTCCTCAGCATTTCAAATCACGTTCCCACAGCTTTTCTCTGGAATTCTAGCTGTGTCCGGCTTTGAACCTCTGTATCAAGCGTTTCTGTATCATTAAATGAACATCAGTGTCTTTTCCTTCAAAATTGATATTGATACATGATCATGTGTTTCTGTATCATTAAATGAAGATCACTGTCCTTTACTTTAAAATTGATATTGATACATGATCAATCATGCGTTTCTGTATCATTAAATGAAAATCACTGTCCTTTCCTTCAAAATTGCAGGACGACGACACTCTGATCGAGGCGCTCGTGGGCATCAAGAACAAGGTCGTCTCCTGCATCGCGCCCGCGCCGCCGCCCCAGCCCACGCCGCAGCCAGACCAGCCAGAGGAGTTATCTAGCGGCGCCGACCACGGCGATGGGACAGGCAGCGGGGGCAGCGGGGGCGACGGCGGAGGAGAGGGAGGAGGGGGCGGGCCGGCTGGCGCTGCCCCTCCGCCGCCGCCACCTGGCCCGCCGCCGCCGCCGCCGGAAGCGGCTGGCCCAAAAGCGCCGCCGCCGCCGCCGCCCCCTGCGCCGGGCGTTTGGGTGCCGCCGCCGAAGTTCAAGGTACAAAAGAGGGTTCATGGGTGCTCCTGCTCAGTGCTTTTTCAGATGGGCCATAGGCGTAGATCGCCAAAGGCGTTTTGGGGGATCTGAAAGATTCAATTATTTGGAATCAATTGAAGAAGCACTGCTCCTGCTCCTGCTCCTGCTCCTGCTCCTGCTCCCTCTCCTGCTTCTGCTCCTGCTCCTGCTTCTGCTCCCACTCATGCCGCTGCTGCGCAGGCGCGCAATGTAAGCCCAAGCCACGCGCCAAGATGAAGCTGCTCCTCCCTGGCTATGACCCCCCCACACTCCCCCATGAACACCCCAGCTCACTCCTGCTGCATGCCACCTGCTACGTAGGCGCGCCCGACGCCCAAGCCCCGCGCCAAGATGAAGCAGATCTTCTGGGAGCTCGTCCCGGTGGGCCGGCTGGTCGGGACGTTCTGGGTGGAGGAGCCGCCTAAGGTCAGTGGCAGTGTTTCTGTTTCCCAAAACAAAATAGCCTCCGGCGGAGAATGATCGAGCAAGTGTTCCGTCAGGTCCGTGTGCAGCCGTGATTTTCCCATGGTCGTAAGCGGAACCAGTGGTTATTGGGAAAAAAGAGGAGGATTGGGAGTCGGCCGCCTGGACAGCACGTTTTCCAAACGGGTGGCTGGCACATCCTAGTATGAGGATCCGCCAAAGGTGTGGACAGGAGGTGATCGTTTGGTGCAGCCTGCTCAAGGCCCGGCACCGCTTGTACGAGGGCTTGTGCGTGCGCACCCTGAAATGAAGAGGGAGTGTGGCCCTGTAATGCTTATAGCCACGAGCATGTGTCTCAAAGAAGACAACCAGGAAGTCGGCACCATATACTTTCCAAACCTAGAGGTGTGTTATGAGGTGAGTTACGAAGTTTTCTGCCAGCCTGATGCGACCTTAGACGAACCATGCACATGCATGCCAACGCTCGCCCTATCCCCCACACTTGCTTAGGTAGAGGCGCCCGCGTCCATCACATACACACACACAAACACACACACACACACACACACACACACACGCGTGCATGCTCGCCCCATCCCCCACTCTTGCTTAGGTGGAGGTGCCCGCGTCCATCGCGGCCGCCCGCGCCGCATTTGTCGCCGCTGCTGAGTCTGGTGCAGACGCAACTGCGGCAGCAGAGGCTGAGGCAGCTGCAACAAGGCCGAAGAAAGGCAAGGGTCGGCGGAGGGAGTCGGCTGGCGACGGCGCTGGTGCGGCGGCAGGGGAGGGCGGTGCGCCGGGCCCCGCTGCCGGCGCTGCTGTTGCTGCGGCTGCACCTCCTGCTGCTGCTGCTGCTGCTGCTGCTGTCTGTGGCCAGAGCGCTGACGGTGCTGTCGATGGCGCAAGTGCTGCTGCTGCTGCTGCTGCTGCTGCTTCTGCTGCTGTGGCGGCAGCGGCGGCGGGAGAAGGCGGTGCAGCGCCAGGCGCGGCCGCGGGGGAGGGCGGTGGCGGTGTGGACAGGGGTATTGATGCCCCCGCAAGCAGCGCGGGTGCGGGTGCGGCGTCTGGCGGTGCGCATCAGAGCGCCGCCGGGGACGCCGCTGCTGCCGCCGCTGCGGCTGTGGGAGGAGGGGGAGAGTGCGCGGATGGTGGAGATGGGGAGTCGGACGAAGAGGAGGAAGAGGAGGGGGAGGAGGAGGAGGCGGGCCCTGTTGGCACGGCCGAGGTGCCAGACATGGTCCAGCTTGACTTTGTGGGCATCGAGGAGCTGTTCTCTCAGGCAGTCAAGAAAGACAAGGGCCAGTCCGCTGCAATCGCCAAGGCTGCAGCGAAGCAGGCAGTCACCCTGATCGACGCCAAGCGCGCGTACAACATCAACATCCTCATGAATGGTCAGGAGTATGGGGGAAATGCGGGGGGGGGAGGGGGCGTAAGGGGGCTGCATGGGAGCGGTGTTGGAGCGTGCGTGTACACAACCTGATGAATGGTGCGTGACACTCCGCGCATTTTCCTGGCGGAGGGTACAGGCCTGGGACTGAGAAGCACCTAGTACCGAATGCGCAAGTGGGGCACAATTGATGCAGGCCCGCATGTGACGTGTGCGTGCACTGTGCGCATCTATGCACACGCGTGCGCAGGCGAGAGCCAGATCCCGACCGACCAGATGTGGGATGCTCTCCAGTGGAAGGTCACTGTCTCTACTGCTGTACCTCTTTCTCTCTCTCTGGGATTTTCCTGACGCACTGCCCCCTCCCTGCACTGACCCCCCCCCCCCTGCCTACATGCACTCTCTTGCGCAGGCAAGATCAAGATCCCGACCGACCAGCTGCGCGACGCCGTTCTCCAGATGGACGAGCGAATCAGCAGCAACGAGGAGACACTCTCCTGCCTGCTGCAGTGCGTGCCCACGCCAGAGGACGTGGCGCAGCTGGAGGCATACTGCGCGAGCGGACGACCCATCGCAGACCTGGGCGACGCAGAGCGCATCGTGCTGCAGCTGATGGAGGTGCCGGCCGTCGAGGCGCGCCTGCGCTGCTGCTCGTACAAGTTCGAAACGCCGGCCAAGCTGAAGGGCGCGCGGGAGCTCATGGACGCCAACCTCAGGGCCATCAAGGAGATGCGCACAAGCCGATTCTTCCACCGCTGCCTGCGCGCCGCGATTGACGCCGGCAACTTCCTCAATCACGGCTCGCGCCTGGGGGCGGCAGTTGGCTTCCGCCTCAAGAACCTCCCCAAGCTGGCAGACACCAAGGCAGGCGATGGCAAGACCACGCTGCTGCAGGTCATCTGCGTGGAGGTGATGAAAGAGGACGAGGTCACGCAGCTGGCGGATGAGATGGGCGGGCTGCTGGACCCGCAGCTCAAGGTCGCGCACTCCGAGGCTGCCGCCGCTCTCGAGGAGGCCTCGGGGCAGATTGCGCAGATCCGCGCGTTCATCGAGGCCAGCCCAACGCCCGAGCCCTCCCCCCGTCCCTCCCTTGATGGCATCCGCACCTCTGCGCCGCCACCACCCGCAACCAACGGGGATGCCGGTGCCGGTGCTGGTGCTGGTGCTGGTGCTGGTGCTGACGTCAGTGCTGCTGCTGCTGCTGCTGCTGCTTCTGCCACACCCGCGAAGAGCATTGCCACGCTGTTGAAGTTTGGCGGCGACGACGGCGACGATTGCGGCGTAGGCGGTAGCGGCCACTGGTACGGGGGGAGCTGTATCGACGTCAGTCCTGGAGGCGGCGACCCTGGTGGCGCTGGCTCTGGCAGTGGTGGTCCAGACGAAGGCGTGGGAGTTGGCGGCGCTGGTGGCGGTGACGCTGGTGGCGATGGCGGTGGTGGTGGTGGTGATGGCAGTGGCGAGGCGGAAGAGGTGCCGCAGAAGCGGCGAGGCGACCCGTTCAAGTATGCAATGGAAGAGGAGCTCAAGCGGCTGGAGGTATCTCTTCACGAGGCGCACGCGCTGCAGATCGAGCTCAAGAGCTCGTACGAGGGCATGCTCGCCTACTTTGGGGAGAACCTCAACTCGACGTCGTCCGACACCGAGTTCTGGGCGCCCATCTCGCAGTTTGTGGAGAGGTTTGCTGGCGTGCAGAAGACACTCCTGAAGGAGAAGGCCCAACGCGAGGAGAGAGACGCGCGGATGCAGAAGCAGGCGGAGGCAAAGGAGCATGCGGACCGGCTGAGGAGCGACAGGGGGCGCAGGGCAGACAAGATGGCGTCGGCGAAGGACAAGATGCTCCAGCGCGCGTCAGCCCCCAAGGGCACCGGTCGCAGCTCTGGGCGGCAGGCTGGCGACAGCGGCGAAGCTGCCGCGATGATGTCTGCCAAGAACCGCATGCTGGGGCGAAAAAACGTTGGCGACGGCGACGCCTCCAACGGCCCGTCTCCTCAGTTTTCGCCAGATGTAGCGACAGGCACTCCAGACGCGCCCATTGGCTCTGATGATGACGGCGCAGCAGGGGGGGCAGGCGGCAGCAGCAGGCGCGCGCAGGAGGGGGGCGGCGATGCACACGGAAGCTTAGAGCAGAGGGGGCCTGGGCGGCCGCCCCCCGTGCCACACCCAGGCGCACCAGCAGCAGGAGCAGATGCGGCTGGGGGTCATCAGGACAGGCTAGCGAGGCGGCTGAGTGAGGTGGCGCAGGTGCATGAACCGTAGTGGCACGCTCATTCAGGGTGCATTCATTTGGGGCTAGGCAAACGGCCGTCCAAAGACACGCATCAGGGGGGCACCCCGACCTCGCAGATGGCATGCATTGCACACACGCACACACACACACGCAAACGCACACGCACACCGCAGATGGCGAGCATTGCAGCCCAGATGGCAACCATGGCGGCGGCGCGGCAAGAGGCTGGTGTTCAGCTTGGTACTGAGGAGCGGTTTGTCGAGCTGCTCGAGGACCCCATGCGCGGATTTGTGTGAGTTGTTTTCTCGTGTGACCCCAATCTCTCTCTCTTTCTCTCTCTTTGTCTCTCTCTTTGTCTCTCCATTTCTCTTTGTCTCTCTCTGTCTCTCTC
Organism: Chlamydomonas sp. UWO 241; assembly: GCA_016618255.1. Classification (NCBI taxonomy): domain Eukaryota; kingdom Viridiplantae; phylum Chlorophyta; class Chlorophyceae; order Chlamydomonadales; family Chlamydomonadaceae; genus Chlamydomonas; species Chlamydomonas priscui. The sequence continues at coordinate 588,226 of VFSX01000066.1, forward strand.
CTTGTCTCTCTCGCTCCCCCTCTCTCCACGTCTCTCTCTTCCTCATGTGCGGGAGGAGGGGGGGGGGCTCATGTGAGGGGGGAGGGGGGGGCTTGTGTGTGGCGGTGTGAGTCATGCTCCCAGTTGTCCTTACACCATCTCGCCCCGCGCATTCCCTTGCTGATCATTCTAGCTAGTCCTGCTGCCCCACACCTCACCCACCCACCCATCTCCCTCCCACAAGGCCCCTCAAGCGCACACCCAAACGCAAGCGAGCCGACCGCCCTCGCCGCCACTGCCAGCGCCCCAGTCCCTCTGAACACCCTGTCCTTACTCCCCACCCACCCACCCACCACCTTCATTCCCAAACAGCCCCCTCCAGCGCACCCCCAAGCGCGGTGCACGGCAGACGCCACGCCAGACGCTCGCAGACCGCACAGCGATCAAGGCGGAGGCACAGGTACGCAGTGGCTGCCTGCTTTCAACCCGAGGCCCCTCGTCTCGTTTTTGACCGTATCCCTAGGCTTTGCTGCAAGACTCATCAAGGCGGAGGCACGGGGGTGCGAGATTGGGTTTCTTGAAACCAGTTTGGTTTCTTGCACTCGCTGCTCCGCCAAGGCCCACTTGGTCGGAGTGGGAGAGGTGTGGTAGCAGTTGCGTTCTCTTTTTGTTCCTACTCGGGTCTCGCTCCATGCTGTCGACTTGTACCATCATCATGGGAACTCTGGCGTGTGCATCATACGTTGCGTTGAGGGTGGGCCGACCACTCACCCTAACTCCCTTGGCCACCTCTGCTACGATAATAAGGCAGCTCTCATCTTATCTGGCCAGAGCTTAGTGCTTACCCAGATGCCACAGTTATGAACACACGTGGCCACGCACCCCTTCTGCTCTGCAGACCATGCAGGCACCAGCGCCACCACCTGCAAAGGCAGCGCACAGGCAGACGGCAGACACGCTCAGGGTGGGTATGTTGTTCGATGTGCGCTGCATGTTCGCATGCACACACATATCCATCCATCGCTGCACCCGCGCTGCACAAAAACTGCGTGCGCCGTCGTGCGCATTGCACTCTCTCTGTCACAGAAGAAATTTGTGTGTGAACGCACCGCATGTGACCCCATCCCAGGGCTTGTATGCGTATGCATTTGCGGGCTTGGCGCACTTACTACAGCCACCCTCCAACTGCAACATCAACCACAGCAGCTACCTTTTTGCACCTTCTCCGCACCTCCTCCGCACCTCCTCCGCACGATGGCTTAGCGCTGGGCTCTCCCAGCCACTGGCTTCCAACTCGCCCACTCTCCAACCCCCCGTTCCAGCCCCCTCACCTGACAAGCACAGCAGCAGGCACAGATGGGGGCTGCCGCTGCCATGATGGCACAGCGCTGGGTTCTTCTCGCCTCTGGCCTCCGACTCGCCCACTCTCCAACCTCCTCTCCACCCCACCTCACATGACGACCACAGCAGCAGGCACAGATGGGGGCTGCCGCTGCGATGATGGCACAGAACTGGGCACGCCTCAAGGGCGGCAGCGGCAACCTGGCAGAGGGCGACACTGCCTCCGCGTCTGCTGCCCCTGCCCCTGCTGCTGCCGCTGCTGCTTCTACGTTTGCTGCACCCGGGGCTGCGGGAGCTGCGTCCGCCTCCGCCTTTGCAACGGAGCCTGTGCCTGCTGTTCCTGCGTCTGCGTCATTGTCTGCTGCTGCTACTGCTGCTGCTGCTGCTGCTACTGCTGTCGCTGCTGCTGCCGCCGCCGCCGCGCGCTCGCGCGGCGCGCCTGCCATTGCTGCTGCCCTTGGTCCAGGCAGCCCTGCCGAGTGCGGCCCTGACAGCGGGTCGCCCGTGCAGCGCGCAGCCCCAGGCGCGGCCGCAGCAACAGCAGCTTGGGTGGCGGCAGCGGCAGCGATGCGCGCTGGCGACGGTGGAGATGACGACGACGACGACGACGTGCCGACGCGCGTGGAGCCGTGGATCCGGCTGCGCCCGATGGGGCCCCCCGGCGCGACCTTCCCCTCTGCCGCGCCTGCAAATGTGCACCACCTGCGGTCGTCGACAGCGCCAGACCTGCATGCTGCTGCTGCTGCTGCTGCTGCTGCTGCTGCTGCTGCTGCTGTGCACCTACGGCCGCCGTCAGCCGGGCGGCCGGGAGGGGACCGCAGGGCAATGGCGCCAGCGGGTGTGCCGCCAGCGGCATCCGTCTCGGCTGTGGCGCCACGCAGGCTGGACGACGAGGGATGGGGCGCGGGGCTGCCGCCGAGCGGAGGTGGGGGCGTGGGGGCAGGTGTGGTGTCTGAGTGTGGGGCCAGGTGTGTTTCTGCGTGGGGATGGGTGTGGGTGCAGGTGTGTTTCTGTGTGGGTGTGTGGGTGTGGGTGTGGGTGTGGGTGTGGGTGCATGAAGCCCACCGCAGCCCAACCACCTGATCTCCCTACTGAACCTCCCCTCCCCCCTCCACCTGTTGTTACAGGCATGGGTGCGGGCGCCAATGCTGCTGCTGCTGCTGCTGCTGTGCTGGCAGCCGGAGGGGTGCAGCCCCAGGTGGGTGGCTTCTCTGTGTTTCGGGGGACATGGCACGAAACACGATACCTGCCACGAGGAGGCAGTTTTTTTGCGCAGAGTTTCCACCATTGGAGGCCCGTGAGGACCAACACGCCAAAATCATCGAGGGATTGAACCTCGCCACCTCCCTCCCAAACTTGCGATTGGAGTCAGTACCCTGGGACCGGAGGAGACTGCTCCAACAAAGCAGCAACCCGGCAGCCAGAGCCTGTACCACTGAAGGCCGCCTCCCCTGCAGATACACGACGGGGGCGACGATAGAAGACGTAAGAGGCCTGATCCCACCAACCAACCCCACACTTTTCGACAGGTGGAAGAGGACGTGTGCGAGCAGGTCGACTTGGCACTCCACGATCTCTGTCACGGCGTGATGGTGTGGGACCTGGAGCGGTAGTGTCGAGGCGGCGCTGCGCAGTGCGCATTCGTGTGAGCCAGTGCTGCTGCTGCAACATCGCTGTTGGTGGTGCTCACTAGATGGAGTGCGAGAGCACTTGGCTCAGAGTAGCGATGATCTCACCTTTAGAGGCAGCAGACGGCGGGAGCAGCAGTCTATAGATAGGCACAATAGAGAGCAAGGAAGTGGGGCGTTGTATGAGGTGGGGGTATATATATGTGGGGGGACACAACCGGTCGTGTTTTTATTTTTTCCCGTCGTTTACTGTTGACCAAGACACAAGTAAAAAGAGACGCCTGCAACTATGAATGAATGCACACACCGTGGACAAAGATCCACAAGATGCATTTCCGGTGGGTTGGATCAGGGCGAAAGGCATTTCACCGTGGCTCAGAGCCCGTGAGCGCGCGACCCAGTGTGTGTATCATCCCCGTTGCAGCCCCCAACTGAGATTGAGCGCAACTGCAAAGTTGCTGCTGCCCTTTCCCTACGCTCGCCCATCCAAGCTTTGCACCCACCGTGGGAAAAGCTCCGACTCGAATTAGCCAACTCGAAAAATAATATACTGCCGCGGTGGCACGCGCCGGGTCCATCGCGATTTTTTGCCTATGAGCCCATGACTTGCCAAGAGACGAGCCTCGGACTGTACATGTCTTGGTTTTGCGCAGGCCCGCGGGAATGTTGGAGAATATCATTTATTTTTTGCTTTGAAGCGCAAACAGCGAAAAAACCTGGCATGACTACGCAAGCCCTAGCAAGAAAGAACTGGCAGGACTACACAAGCCCTGGCAAAAAAATGGAATATGCAAGGAGTCCCTCAGCCAGCCCTCCCCATTCCCTCTGCCTCTGCCCCCCCATGTGCCTTCCGGCTCCACCCCCTTCCCTCTTCCTTCCCCTCTCTAATCGTCACCTCTCCCTCTCGCCATCTTCTCAGCCACCACGCCTGCCTCCCGGTTCTTCCACTATCACTCTCCCTACCCCCTCCTCCCTCTCGCCTCTCCCCGCTATGATCCGTCATCTCTGCTCTGTTTGCTCGTCCCACGCTCCTTGGTTTTACACACACACACCACCATCCCTCCCTCCCTCCCGCGCCTCTCTGCTGTCCCTGCCCTCTCCTCTTCTACCTGTGCCTCCCGCTCATCCTGCCTGTTTCTCACTCCTTTCGCTGTATTTTTGGCCCCCCGCATCTCCCTGTCTTTCTCTCTCCCCCCCCATCCCTGCCTGCCCCTCCCGCCCTGCCTCCACCTCCCTCCCTGCTTGTCTGCAATGCCCCCCTCACTCTCCCTGCCTGCCCCCTCCCTGCTTGTCCCCCTTGCCTGCCCTCCCTCCCCCCCCCTGCGTTGGAGCGCCAATTGCGAAAAACGGGCAGGACTGCAAACTCCTCGATTTTGAGCCGGGCCGCGGGAATGTTGGAGAGTTTCGTATTTATTTGCTTTAAAACGCCAAATTCGAAAAACCTTGGCAAGACTGCACAACTCCCTTGGGTTTGCGCCGGGCCGCAGGAATGCTGGAGAGTCTCGTATTTTTGGCATTCAAGCGCCAACTACGATGAGCCCGGGCGGGACTGCGCACGCCGCGTGTTTGCGTTCAGACGCGTGAATGTTGGTGGGTCTCTTATTTTTCGGGGTGTGAGTGCCAATTGCGAAGAGCCCGGGCTTCGTCATAGAGTCTTACAGATTTAATAGATGGTCTGCCGCCTGTGACTACGGGGAAACAAAACGGGTGGAAAATCATGGCACTGCGCAGGGTTGACTCAGGAATGCGCCCTGCAAAAAAAGGGGCAGGCCTGTCTGGAGCCGGTCCTCGGGAGTTTGGAGCAGCTCTGCTTCGTGATGGAGTCTATCACAATTTTCAATTCTTCAATTTTTGAAGTAGCTTCCGACTCCGTGGACGGATTTCGTCGATTTCGGTTGCATTGGAGTCCCTTTCGCCCCTCCAACTAGGCTTTGCTTCTGATCCTCTCCCTGTTCCTGCCCCCACCCACACACGCCGCCGATTCCTAGAGGGCCCCTCCTCCTGTCCACGCCGCCGCCGGTTCCTAGAGTGTCCCCTCCCCCCGGGCCCCTAGCCGCCCGGTCCCTAGTGGCGGTTTCCCGTCTCCTTTGGACCTGCGCGCACACGCACACACGCGCACACGCACGTACGCACGCACATACGCACGCACGCACACATGCACGCACGCACGCACGCACGCACGCACGCACGCACGCACGCACGCACACACGCACACACACACGCACGCACGCACGCTTGAACGCTCGCTGGCTTCTGCACGCGCTGGCACGCACGCTCGCTCGCTCGCGTGCACGCCTTGTTTTGAACCTATAACTAGTGGTGGCTCCTGTGAGTGCTCCTTGCCTTTCCCGGAGCCTAGGCACTACTAGTGTCCCTTTCTCTAGGTAGCCAGCACTCCTAGTGGCTCCCCTAGCGTTTCCCCCCTAGCAACTCCCAAGGGGCCCTCCTGGGCACCCCTCCGTAGAGGACTCTTTCTGCGGCCCTCTTTTTGCAGTCTCCACCACCCACACCCCGACGCCTTAAGCCCCCTTCACGTGCACCCCACGCACCCTCTCCCTTCCGTCTGTTGTAGCCAGCTGGCAGCTTCGGCCTCTGATTTTCCCTTTGCTCCTCCCCCCAGGATCTGTCTTTCCCCCTCAGGGCTACACTCCCCCTCACCACCTGCGTCGCCGCCGCCACGTCCCATGGTCCCTTGGCTATTGCCGCTTACGCCCCGAGGCCCCTAAGCCCTTTTGGGATCCCTGGCCCTTTGGCCCCCCTAGTGCCGCCCGCTCTCCCTCCTCGCACCGCCTATGACCCTTAGCCTCAGAGGCCTCTAGGCCCCTGCTCCCCCAACCCCCCTCTCCGCCGCTGCATCCTTTTGTTTTTTGGTGTGCACGCACGCACGCACGCACGCACGCACGCACGCACGCACGCACGCACGCACGCACGCACGCACGCACGCACGCACGCACGCACGCACGCACGCACGCACGCACGCACGCACGCACGCACGCACGCACGCACGCACGCACGCAACACGCACAGGCACAAACGTTTGCCTGAGCACGCATCGGCACGCATGCACGCCCACTAGAATGCACGCCATCCTTTGAGTCTAGCGCTGCCGGTGCCTCCTCTAGCTGCTCCCTGTCTTTCCCGGAGCCTTCTGACTCGTAGTTTTTTCCAGCCCCTCCCAGTGGCCGCCCTAGTGACTCACAAGGGGCCCTGAGCCCCCCCCCTCCCCCGGGGCCTCTAGTTTTTTCTGCCCGCTTCCCTTTTAGCTCTCTGGCAACTCCGGCTACTGGACCCGCCCCTCCCTCCCCACCCTTAGTACCCCCGCTTTCCACGCACGCTCGCACCCCTTTTCTCTGCCCTGACGCGGCGCCAGCTCAAGCGGCTCCTTCCAGACGAGGGTCGGACTCCGCTGCCACCCCCAACCGTGCCGCTCTGGCCCCCTCCTGGCCGCCTCTGGCTTGCCGACTCACCGCCCCCCTGAGCCGCCGACCCCTAGGTAGGTCCCTGACCTGCCGGACTGCTGACCCCCCACGCCGCCAATTCCCGATCCACCAGCCCAAAGCCCCTCCCGTCCACACTTCCCCCCCGGCCTCGCCTTCCCTGTTTTCTTACTTTTCTTCTAAGTTTGTCCTGCCCGTATAGGAGCCGGCTTGCCGCCGCCCGGCCCCGACGACTCGCGGCCCGGGTTGTCGGTGCCTGTGCGGGCGGTTTGAACTTAGAAGGAGGGGACGAAGGCGGCGACTCAGAGCCCCGGCGGGATTTCCGGCCGTTGCGGTTGAGAGGCAGTTTGATCGGGAGTTTGACGGTTGTGTGGGGGACCGGTAGGTCAACCCTAGGGTAGTTGACTCCTGCGGCATGCTCGTTCGGAGCGCGCTGTGGGCGGGTGACCACTCTTTGGCCGCCCGCGTAGTCGACCATGGCCAACGCCTCGGTGGTGGGACGGTTGACAACGTCCACGCGCGCGCGTCGATCTTCTGCCTGATGGTGGGGGACGCAGCCGGAAGGCCGCACCAGGACAGCCTTCACGCGGCACCGATGACCGACCTGACCACCAGATTTGGTGTCGGGAAGGACCACCCACCTGCATGCACCATCCGCAAGAGCGGGTTCATCGTGATTGAGCTCCAGCTGCACCAGATGACCGCATCGTATGGCTCCCTCTACCGTTACCTGACCAGCGGTGGGGCGTACCCAGTAGAGTGGCGTATCGGCATCTGGCAGGTGGCGGTTAAGCGCGCCGAGCACCCGCTCCCCAACACTGCCATCCAGATCCTGGTGCAGAATGTGCCTGCTGCCCTCTCCACTCACGTGCTTGCGGTGGCCCTCCTCGCGATGGCTGGCTACGCACCAGTGACCCCACAAATGGGCACGGCGCCCAACAGCGACCCCGATGCCGTCGTCATGCTGCGCATGCGGCTCGGTTGGGACAAGGCTACCAACCAGCCCGACGGTGGAAAAATCGTGGTGTGGGTAACCCCGCCGGCGTCGGACCCTTGGCTGCGCCGCCTGCCGGCTGCACTCTACGTGCCGGGCATCACAACTTCACCGGTGCTCGTGCTCATGAAGGACGCCCCGCTTGTGCGAGCTTCTGTGCTCACCCCCGCGGTCCACTACTCACCAGGGCACCCTTCTCTGGCGGCTGCGCCCGCCGTCGCGGCTGCCGCCATCGGGGGCGGCTCGGCCGCGCTGCCGGGGACCACGCTGCCAAACGGGGTCATGCTTCCCGCCCACCTCGACCTTGACATCGACGTGGTCGCACGCGCGTCCGAAGGGCCCGCCCCTGGCTCCACTTCTGCTGACGCTGGCTCTCCGGCTGCGGGAGCAGCGGCGGGGGTCGTGCCGCCTGGGCTAAACGCCCCTTCCGGCTCGGCCGAGGCTCCCCCGCTCGCCGCTGCCCCCGAGGATGGCCGCGCGCACGTGGGACCCGCTTCTGCCACTGCCACTGAGGTGCCAAACCCCCCGGAGCTGGGGTCTTGCTCTATTTGCCGCGAGCCTCTCTCCGACGTCGACAACCTAGTCAGCACCAGCTGCAACCACGTGTTCCATCTCTGCTGCCTTGACAAGTGGCGCGCTGGCCACAACACGTGCCCCAACTGCCGCACCACCATCCCCGCTCTTCCCGGGGCATCCGTTGACTCACCGGGGTCCGGTGGCCTCTTGCGGGAGGGGTGGGCCGGCGTCCTCGATGGGTTCTATGAGTCGGACGAGGAACGCATCGCTGGCAACACGTCGGGGTTTGCCGACGCTGGCCGCTCTGCGGGGGCTGGTGTCACCGAGGGCGGTGCGGCCGCCGTGCTAGCTGGTGGTGCCGACTCCGCTGGTGGCAGTGGCGCTGATGCAGGTCCTGCTGTCGCTGCCCTCCCCGTAGCTGACAGCGGCATCGGTGCACGCACTGCTGGCGGTGCTGGTGCCACGGCCAGCGGTGGCCACATTGCGCACTCTGCGGGTGTTGGCCGCGTGGCTGGCGGTGCCAACGAGGTGCACACGGACACCTCCATGCATATGCCGGAAGGGGGCAGCGATGTGCTTGCCACCGGAGGGACCGCAGGGGGCCACGAGGTGCACTCTGCAGGCACAAGCGTTATGGGTGCTGCCATGCGTTCTGGGTCTGCTGCCCCGCCGACAGCCAGCGCTTCCGCCCCCATGGCTGTTGCGGGGTCACCACCCACTGACTCACTCCCTGGTGATGACGGCGGGGACAGTGGTGGCTCTCTAGGACCCCGCGTCGGGACTCCGGCTGCTTCCGGCCGTGCTGACAGGGCCGGCTCCTGGCGGGCATCACCGAGCCGTGACGATGAGGCCGTCGCCCTCGCGCGCGCTGCTGCGAGCCGTGCTCGGGGCGGGCGGAGCACACCTGTCAACCCCCTTGCAATCCGTACTACGAGTAGCAGCGGTTACATGCTCCGGAACCGCTCTGCCCTCAGCCCGCCGGGCAGCTGGCTAAACCTCCCCGGCATGAACGGCCGCGCGCACGCCGGTGCGATGGCAATGGAAGTCGACCTGCCCGTTGTCACTGCTGCCGCGCCTTTGGTGCCTCCCACCGTACCCAGGCAGTCAGCACCGGCGGATCTTGGCATGGGCCTCGGGGCGCACGCTGGCACCTCCCGGGGCCCGGTTGGCACCCAGACTCTGCCTTTGCAGGTCAACTCCATCTTCGGGCAGCCAACCCTAGGGACATCGGCCGCGCTCACCCCGCCCACTGGTGCACGTGCTGCCGGGCGTGGTGCATCGGCAGCCGCCACGTCGCTGCCACCGCGGCCCACCATCTTCGGGCAGCCGATCCCGGACCAACCGGCATCGCGCTCCCCAGCGGTCGACCCGCGCACGCGGTACCAGTTTGGGTCAGGGGTGTCTGGCCATGCCACTCCCGACAGGTGGTTCGACTCAAACCCCGTCTTCTACCACGATCAGGTTCACGGCGACTACTGCGAGCACGACCGTGGCCCCGCCTTCCGCCACCACCCGGAGCGAGGCCGCAGGTCCTATGACGACGACGAAGACGACTCTCTCCCAGCGCGCTGCGGCCCCCACGGCATGTGGGCTGGTCCCCAGCGCAGGGCGCCATGAGTACGCCCGGTGCGCCCACCGGCCGCCGCCTCTCAGTCATCATGCTCAACGTACGAGGCCTCACTGGTGCTAAGCTGGTGCAGGTCACGGCCTGGCTGCGCGAGCAGCAGGCGGACGTGGGCATCTTGACTGAGACGCAAACCGCCGCAGATCCAAATGATTTGTTGCGGCGGCAGCCCGGTGCGAGCGCCTTTTGGCCTGGCGCGCGGTTCTTCCACACGCCGGGTGCCGGTTCCACCGGCGGGGTGGTGATGGTCCTCAGTCCGGACTGCCCCCTCACTCAGCCCACTAGGCATGATGCCCCCCTCGACACGTCGGGGCGCATCCTCCGCGTCGACGCGTTCCTCGATGGATTGCCTTTCCGCCTCATTGGAGTCTACGCCCCGGCACAGCCTGTCCACCGGGGAGTTTTCTTCTCTTCCACCCTGGCTGGATACTTCCCGGTCAATGACCCTACCCCGACTGTTGTGGCTGGCGATTTCAACGTCACCCTGCACCAGGATGACCGCGTCGCCTGCCCGGTGCCAGGGGTGCACATCGGTGCATCAGAGCTGCTGGCCGTCATGGGCTCGGCACAGCTGTGCGACATTTGGCGCGACCTCAACCCTGCCGCCATGGCCTTCACTCACTGGTCGGCGTCGACATCATCGGGAAAACGCCTGGACCGCTTCCTTGTCTCTGAGTGCTTCTCACCAGCTCTGACCACAGCTGCGCTTCCTGCCGCCACTGCGCTCAGTGCGACCTCAGACATTCTGCCCTCAGCGCCCGTCTCCACCGACCACCTGCCTGTGTCCCTCATGGTGACTTGCATGACGTCAGGCGTGCCGCGTGGCCGGGGCATCCTGTCGTTCCCCCTGCGTTTGCTGAACTCCAAGGAGCCCTCTGCAGCCGTGAGCGCCTTTATCGTTAAGACGGTCCCCCCACTCATGGTGTGCCCGGCGTCTGAGCTCATCGGCGCCTTCGATGCCTGGAAGTCGGCATTCATAGACATGGCTGTTGGTGTTGACAAGCGCCACCGCCGCGACCGCCAGGCGCCCGCGCGTGCCGCCGACCACTGCGCGCGCAGCGCCCGAGAGGGCATGCTTGCTGCAGCAGCATCCGGGGGGGACGTCGGTGCGGCTGCCACCATTTGGCTCGCGCAGAAGGACAACGCTGCGGCGGCATGGCGTGCGCTCTCCGCATTGGCATGGGACGTGGCTGCCACCCTCGACCAGAACAAGGGTGAAACCAGCTCGTACTACTTCCACCACCAGGCACGCGAGATGCACACAGTCACCACCATGCTCTCCCTCAACCGACCCGGCCGTGCCCCTACTGACAGCCCCGATGCCGCCTCGTTTGTGTCGGACGCTCCGAAAGCGACCAAGTACGTTGTCGACTTCTTCTCTTCTGAGTCTTCCATCGGTCTGTTCCGCCCGCAGCTGGGCATTGACCCCGCAGCCCAGCACACCCTCCTGACCACCCTGCCAAGGAGGCTGGATGGGCCCTTCGCTGCCTTGGCCGAGGGCGTCGACTGTGCCAACGACGCGCTTGCTGGCATGCTTACGGCAGAAGAGCTGCAGGTTGCGCTCTCCCACGCGGCTAGGGGCAAGGTCCCCGGCGGCGACGGCATTCCGTACGAGGTCTACCGCCACTGGCGCGGTTCCCTCTCCCCCCTCCTCCTCCGTGTGTTCAACACCGGCTTTGGAGAGGCTGGCCGCACGTCACCTACCCCGTTTGCTCTGCTCCTCCGTGGGGTTGTTTGCTTGCTCTCCAAGCCAGGCAAGCCGGGCGATGAGCTCGATGGCTACCGGCCCATCACGCTCCTCAATTCAGACGTGAAGCTTGTGATGAGCATCATAGCCAACCGCCTACAAGTCCCGCTTGACTACCTCATCGACATCGGGCAGGGCGCGTTCATCCATGGCCGTGACATCTCTCACAACGTGCGCTACCATCTCGCGCTGGCTGCCCGCTTCCGCGACCTCGGCCTGCCGGGCTGGCTGGTGCACAGCGACCTGACTAAGGCGTACGACACGGTGAACAGGGGCTGGCTCGACCAAGCCATGATCCGCATGGGTTTCCGACCCAACGGGGTGGTTAGGTGTGTCGAATCCTCCTCGGAGGGGCCAAGGTCAGGGTGCGCGTCAACGGCTTCTTCACGCCAGATTTCCCCATGGACTCTGGTCTCTTTCAGGGCTCGGCGCTCTCATGCATGGAGTGGGTCATCGTTCTGCAGCCCGTGATGTCCTACCTGTCGTCGCTGCAGGCTGGCGGTACACTCACCACGTTCAGGCTGCCCGGACCAAACGGGTCGGTGAGGGGTCGGAGGCCCCTCCGGCGCAGGCGTTCGCGGATGACGTCACGCTCGCCACGCGCTGCCCCGAGAGCGACATCGCGAGGTTCCAGACGGCGCTCGCCCTCTCCCGCAGCGCTGGCAACCCGGGCGAGTCGGTCAACAAGTTCTTCTTCACACGGCTCGCCGGTCCGACCCCCGATGATCTCATGTTTCAGGCAGGTGTCCGCGAGCGCCACGTTGCGACTGGGTACCCCCTCCGTGACATTGCAGCTGCGGTCTCTCGCCACCTCGGCGTGCCTATCGCCCCTGATAACCTGGACGCCGTCGTTGCCGCCGCGTACGGCACCATGGCGGGTTCCATGCTTGCTGCCACTAGGCGGTGGGCAGGCGTCGCGCCCACGCTCATCGGCCGTGCTCACGTCGCCACGCAGTGCATCGCGGCCAAGCTCGTCTACCAGGCGGGTTTCACCATGACCGTACGTGCCCTGCTTCAGGCCATGCAACAGGTCACAAACCGCTACGTTGCAGCCTCTGCGCGTGCGGAGGAGGTCACTCCAAACGCGGGGTGCCTCTACCCGTGCGCTGCTGTGTCCCACCTGCCCCGGGGCATGGGGGGCATTGGCCTGCCCGACCTCGATTCGCACGCGACGGCCATGCGGGCGAAGGCCATCTGGCAGCTGTTCGGCTTCAACTCACACCCGTGGGCAGCACTGTACGCGTCGGAAGTCGCCAAGCCTGCTGCTGCCGTCCCCCATCTCCCGCCTGGGCCGCTCTGGGTCGCTACGCAGCCGGGGGCGGTTTCCGGCCTCAGCATGGATGCGACGTCTATTGTGCGGGAAGGCGTCAAGGCGTTCATGCAGCTGCGCATCACGCGCATCATGCCTCCGGACTCGCTTTCTTTTGAGTCTGTCATGCGCGAGGCCACTTTTGGCAACGACGCCGTGCCGGGCATCGATTTCCAGGGCCTCTGCACCGATGCGGCGCGGCGGTGGAGGCGCCTCTGCGACGTGCGTGATGCATGGTGCCAGCGCGCCGCCCTGTCAGCGGCCGCTCTCTCTGACCTTGATCTCATCATCGCGGCATTGCCTGCCGCGTGGCGCATCAATGTGCAATGCAGCGCTGCGCCGACTGCCCCCTGGTCGCGTGTTGGCACTGACGAAGCAACAGGCTGGGCAATCATCCGCTGTGCTGACCCGATGGCGCCAGAGGATGCAGGCTCGGCAGCAGTGCGCCGGTGGTTGGTTTGGCCGTCTGGTAGGCAGCACCCGCTGCCGGGAGGCGCGGGGCGGCCTGGTCAGGCGGCGATAGTCGTCATCCGCCCAAAGCCGCGTCAGCGCTGGCTCCGCGCTGACTACAACTTCTACGCGGCCGAAATGGTCAAGGTTGACCCCGACGATCGCCGCGCTGTCGCTGAGCCATGGCTGGTGGGTGTGTGGGACACCATGCAGCTTGACCCGTGTGCCTGGGGCATCCCGGCCGTCGCAGGGATCGGCCAAGATACCGTCTCTCTCCTCGAAATGACCGTTCGTGCTGCGCGGCTGCGCCTGCGCTACACCACGGCAGCCAGCGAGGACATGGGCTTCGGCTCCAACGTTTTTTGGGTCCGAACAGACGGTGCGGTCTTCCCCCCAGCGTGGCGCCTCCCGAGCGAGGCTGGCATCAGTGCGGGCGCCCTCCGCAACCGCGCAACGATCCCTACTGGGCAGCTCGATCGCCACGGGCTTGTTGGTTTTTTTTTTTTTTTTTTTTTTTTCAGAGAGGCCAACGTTACACTCAAGCAACGCAGCCATGCCGACACCTAAGCGACAGCAACACAGGAAACAAAGAGGAAACAAGAGACCCCTGGTGTTGGAACGGGAACCCCCGAGGGCACGGCCGGAGCCGTGGCGGCCTCCTGAAAGACAACACGGAACGCACAATCCATCAGAGCACCAGAGCCGACAGGACTAAAGGAACTTGGACTCGGGGGAACGGACTTGAGGATAAGGAAGATGAAGAACACGGACACGAGGGAATGGAAGTCAGGAAACTCGAGGCACGTGGGACAATGGAACGATGAGGGAACGACTGGAAGAAAGCTGAAAAGGACTCGAGGGGAGAGGGAGACGTAGAAGCAAAGGATGACGAAAGAATACCTGTGCGGAGGGGGAGGGAGGGGGGGCACGGGGGTGGGGGGCGGGGCGGTCACGCAAGGAGGGGAGGGAGGGCAGGGAAGGGGAACAAGCAGGGAGTGGGCAGGCAGGGAGAGGAAGGGGGAATGGCAGACAAGAAGGGATGGTGGTGCAGGCAGGGCGGGAAGGGGCAGGCAGGGATGGGGGGAGAGAAAGACAGGGAGATGCGGGGGAGGGGGCAGGCAGGGATGGGAGGGAGAGGTAAAGACAGGGAGATGCGGGGGGCCAATAAGAACAGTGAAGGGAGTGAGAAACAGGCAGGATGAGCGGGGAGCACGGGGGAGAGAAGAGGGCAGGGAAAGCAGGGAGGCGTAAGAGGGAGGGAGGGAGCGTGGGGGGGGGTGGGAGGTGAATATCAGGGAGCGTGGGACGAGCAAACAGAGCAGAGAGAGGGGGAGACGGATCAGAGCGGGGAGAGGAGATTTTTTTTTTTTAGAGGGAGGAGGGGGGAGGGATAGGAAGAGTGGAAGAACCGGGAGGCGGGCGAGGTGGCTGAGAAGAGAGCGAGAGGCAGTGGAGAAGAACAGGGAGAGGGAGGAAAAAGGAAGGGGGCGGAGCCGGACGGCAAATGGGGAGGCAGGTGCACAGGGAATGGGGAGGACTGGCGGAGGGACTCCTCCGCCAGCCCCCCCCCCACCACCTGCCCACCGGCTTGAGCCAGAGGGCAGATGGGCAGGAATGAAAGGAGGGGCACAGAGAGGACTAAAAAGCACACCTAACTGGGAAAGCAGCAAACTCAAACCGGTGTCTAACCTGATGCCAAAGCAAGTAAAAGTAACAAGTAACACGGGGTTTCCAGCTAAGCAGGCTACTCTTCTACTAGAGATCACCCGCCGATACTCCAGCCCACTTGAGTGTACTAGAGAACCGCCGGCTCCCGGCCAATAGACTACCGCTCCCGCCGGCTAGACTACCCCAAACAGCGGTCTCTGAGAGACATGTCTGGCAAGGAGCATATAGAAAAGGACCTTCCTCAGGGTCACAGTAGTGGCCTTGTGGCCAGTCAAGCCGACAAAGCCGACTGGCGCTGACTGGAACGGTCCCCGCCTGGCAGTGCATGGCTGTCCAGCTCTCGTTCGCATGGGGCTCAGCCGGCGCCCCATGCGTCATGCATGGCCAGGTCCCACCCTCCAAGATGCCAAAGCGGGAGATTTTTTTTTTCTTTTTTTCTTTTGATGGGGGGACTGGGAGAGGGCTGGCGGAGGAGCGCCATGCCTCCACCAGTCCTCACCCCCCCCCCCCACACCCGCCTTCAGGCTCGAGCCAGAGGGCAGGTGGGGGGCAGGGAACAGGAGGCAAAGCAGAAGAAACCAAAAAGGACAAAAAGGGCAGCGACGCGGCAGAACATGAGACACGGCCGAGTGGCCGGACTCTCTACCACAGAAAAAGGGGGAGAAGGGGCAGAGAGAAAAGCAGCGGGGGGAGAACGGGTGACCGCAACACGCAGTTGACACGTCTGGGTTACCGTCCGCATCAGCCGGCGCGGTGTCCGGGTCGAGGAGCTTGACCGCGATGAAGGCGTTGCAGCCAAGGCAGCAGTGGAGGATGCGCCAAGCGGTGATTACAAAAGGCCGGTGGATGGTCGGGTCGAGGAGGCGGGTCCAGACCTGAGCAAACCCCTCTGGTAGGTCGGGGTCGCTGATCGGCGCCCCGCTGGGAGGAGGCTGGGCCTGAGCAGCAGCCTCCCCCTCGGAGCGACGCACCTGCAGGCGGTTGGGCTGCCGAGGCGCGGAGGGGCCGGCACCTGACTGGACCCCGCGCACCCACGCCACGGGGTTGTCAACGTCCTCTGGCGGGAAACCGTTCCTGACCACCTCTAGCGTGCGGCACCAGCGCTCGTCACGCCCAACAAGCCCGTGGCGATCGAGCTGCCCAGTAGGGATCGTTGCGCGGTTGCGGAGGGCGCCCGCACTGATGCCAGCCTCGCTCGGGAGGCGCCACGCTGGGGGGAAGACCGCACCGTCTGTTCGGACCCCAAAGACGTTGGAGCCGAAGCCCATGTCCTCGCTGGCTGCCGTGGTGTAGCGCAGGCGCAGCCGCGCAGCACGAACGGTCATTTCGAGGAGAGAGACGGTATCTTGGCCGATCCCTGCGACGGCCGGGATGCCCCAGGCACACGGGTCAAGCTGCATGGTGTCCCACACACCCACCAGCCATGGCTCAGCGACAGCGCGGCGATCGTCGGGGTCAACCTTGACCATTTCGGCCGCGTAGAAGTTGTAGTCAGCGCGGAGCCAGCGCTGACGCGGCTTTGGGCGGATGACGACCATCGCCGCCTGACCAGGCCGCCCCGCGCCTCCCGCCAGCGGGTGCTGCCTACCAGACGGCCAAACCAACCACCGGCGCACTGCTGCCGAGCCTACATCCTCTGGCGCCATCGGGTCAGCACCGCGGATGATTGCCCAGCCTGTTGCTGCGTCAGTGCCAACACGCGACCAGGGGGCAGTCGGCGCAGCGCTGCATTGCACATTGATGCGCCACGCGGCAGGCAATGCCGCGATGATGAGATCAAGGTCAGAGAGAGCGGCCGCTGACAGGGCGGCGCGCTGGCACCATGCATCACGCACGTCGCAGAGGCGCCTCCACCGCCGCGCCGCATCGGTGCGGAGGCCCTGGAAATCGATGCCCGGCACGGCGTCGTTGCCAAAAGTGGCCTCGCGCATGACAGACTCAAAAGACAGCGAGTCCGGAGGCATGATGCGCGTGATGCGCAGCTGCATGAACGCCTTGACGCCTTCCCGCACAATAGACGTCGCATCCATGCTGAGGCCGGAAACCGCCCCCGGCTGCGTAGCGACCCAGAGTGGCCCAGGCGGGAGATGGGGGACGGCAGCAGCAGGCTTGGCGACTTCCGACGCGTACAGTGCTGCCCACGGGTGTGAGTTGAAGCCGAACAGCTGCCAGATGGCCTTCGCCCGCATGGCCGTCGCGTGCGAATCGAGGTCGGGCAGGCCAATGCCCCCCATGCCCCGGGGCAAGTGGGACACAGCAGCGCACGGGAAGAGGCACCCCGCGTTTGGAGTGACCTCCTCCGCACGCGCAGAGGCTGCAACGTAGCGGTTTGTGACCTGTTGCATGGCCTGAAGCAGGGCACGTACGGTCATGGTGAAACCCGCCTTGTAAACGAGCTTGGCCGCGATGCACTGCGTGGCGACGTGAGCACGGCCGATGAGCGTGGGCGCGACGCCTGCCCACCGCCTAGTGGCAGCAAGCATGGAACCCGCCATGGTGCCGTACGCGGCGGCAACGACGGCGTCCAGGTTATCAGGGGCGATAGGCACGCCGAGGTGGCGAGAGACCGCAGCTGCAATGTCACGGAGGGGGTAGCCAGTCGCAACGTGGCGCTCGCGGACACCTGCCTGAAACATGAGATCATCGGGGGTCGGGCCGGCGAGCCGTGTGAAGAAGAACTTGTTGACCGACTCGCCCGGGTTGCCAGCGCTGCGGGAGAGGGCGAGCGCCGTCTGGAACCTCGCGATGTCGCTCTCGGGGCAGCGCGTGGCGAGCGTGACGTCATCCGCGAACGCCTGCGCCGGAGGGGCCTCCGACCCCTCACCGACCCCGTTTGGTCCGGGCAGCCTGAACGTGGTGAGTGTACCGCCAGCCTGCAGCGACGACAGGTAGGACATCACGGGCTGCAGAACGATGACCCACTCCATGCATGAGAGCGCCGAGCCCTGAAAGAGACCAGAGTCCATGGGGAAATCTGGCGTGAAGAAGCCGTTGACGCGCACCCTGACCTTGGCCCCTCCGAGGAGGATTCGACACCACCTAACCACCCCATTGGGTCGGAAACCCATGCGGATCATGGCTTGGTCGAGCCAGCCCCTGTTCACCGTGTCGTACGCCTTAGTCAGGTCGCTGTGCACCAGCCAGCCCGGCAGGCCGAGGTCGCGGAAGCGGGCAGCCAGCGCGAGATGGTAGCGCACGTTGTGAGAGATGTCACGGCCATGGATGAACGCGCCCTGCCCGATGTCGATGAGGTAGTCAAGCGGGACTTGTAGGCGGTTGGCTATGATGCTCATCACAAGCTTCACGTCTGAATTGAGGAGCGTGATGGGCCGGTAGCCATCGAGCTCATCGCCCGGCTTGCCTGGCTTGGAGAGCAAGCAAACAACCCCACGGAGGAGCAGAGCAAACGGGGTAGGTGACGTGCGGCCAGCCTCTCCAAAGCCGGTGTTGAACACACGGAGGAGGAGGGGGGAGAGGGAACCGCGCCAGTGGCGGTAGACCTCGTACGGAATGCCGTCGCCGCCGGGGACCTTGCCCCTAGCCGCGTGGGAGAGCGCAACCTGCAGCTCTTCTGCCGTAAGCATGCCAGCAAGCGCGTCGTTGGCACAGTCGACGCCCTCGGCCAAGGCAGCGAAGGGCCCATCCAGCCTCCTTGGCAGGGTGGTCAGGAGGGTGTGCTGGGCTGCGGGGTCAATGCCCAGCTGCGGGCGGAACAGACCGATGGAAGACTCAGAAGAGAAGAAGTCGACAACGTACTTGGTCGCTTTCGGAGCGTCCGACACAAACGAGGCGGCATCGGGGCTGTCAGTAGGGGCACGGCCGGGTCGGTTGAGGGAGAGCATGGTGGTGACTGTGTGCATCTCGCGTGCCTGGTGGTGGAAGTAGTACGAGCTGGTTTCACCCTTGTTCTGGTCGAGGGTGGCAGCCACGTCCCATGCCAATGCGGAGAGCGCACGCCATGCCGCCGCAGCGTTGTCCTTCTGCGCGAGCCAAATGGTGGCAGCCGCACCGACGTCCCCCCCGGATGCTGCTGCAGCAAGCATGCCCTCTCGGGCGCTGCGCGCGCAGTGGTCGGCGGCACGCGCGGGCGCCTGGCGGTCGCGGCGGTGGCGCTTGTCAACACCAACAGCCATGTCTATGAATGCCGACTTCCAGGCATCGAAGGCGCCGATGAGCTCAGACGCCGGGCACACCATGAGTGGGGGGACCGTCTTAACGATAAAGGCGCTCACGGCTGCAGAGGGCTCCTTGGAGTTCAGCAAACGCAGGGGGAACGACAGGATGCCCCGGCCACGCGGCACGCCTGACGTCATGCAAGTCACCATGAGGGACACAGGCAGGTGGTCGGTGGAGACGGGCGCCGAGGGCAGAATGTCTGAGGTCGCACTGAGCGCAGTGGCGGCAGGAAGCGCAGCTGTGGTCAGAGCTGGTGAGAAGCACTCAGAGACAAGGAAGCGGTCTAGGCGTTTTCCCGATGATGTCGACGCCGACCAGTGAGTGAAGGCCATGGCGGCAGGGTTGAGGTCGCGCCAAATGTCGCACAGCTGTGCCGAGCCCATGACGGCCAGCAGCTCTGATGCACCGATGTGCACCCCTGGCACCGGGCAGGCGACGCGGTCATCCTGGTGCAGGGTGACGTTGAAATCGCCAGCCACAACAGTCGGGGTAGGGTCATTGACCGGGAAGTATCCAGCCAGGGTGGAAGAGAAGAAAACTCCCCGGTGGACAGGCTGTGCCGGGGCGTAGACTCCAATGAGGCGGAAAGGCAATCCATCGAGGAACGCGTCGACGCGGAGGATGCGCCCCGACGTGTCGAGGGGGACATCATGCCTAGTGGGCTGAGTGAGGGGGCAGTCCGGACTGAGGACCATCACCACCCCGCCGGTGGAACCGGCACCAGGCGTGTGGAAGAACCGCGCGCCAGGCCAAAAGGCGCTCGCACCGGGCTGCCGCCGCAACAAATCTTGTGGATCTGCGGCGGTTTGCGTCTCAGTCAAGATGCCCACGTCCGCCTGCTGCTCGCGCAGCCAGGCCGTGACCTGCACCAGCTTAGCACCAGTGAGGCCCCGTACGTTGAGCATGATGACTGAGAGGCGGCGGCCGGTGGGCGCACCGGGCGTACTCATGGCGCCCTGCGCTGGGGACCAGCCCACATGCCGTGGGGGCCGCAGCGCGCTGGGAGAGAGTCGTCTTCGTCGTCGTCATAGGACCTGCGGCCTCGCTCCGGGTGGTGGCGGAAGGCGGGGCCACGGTCGTGCTCGCAGTAGTCGCCGTGAACCTGATCGTGGTAGAAGACGGGGTTTGAGTCGAACCACCTGTCGGGAGTGGCATGGCCAGACACCCCTGACCCAAACTGGTACCGCGTGCGCGGGTCGACCGCTGGGGAGCGCGATGCCGGTTGGTCCGGGATCGGCTGCCCGAAGATGGTGGGCCGCGGTGGCAGCGACGTGGCGGCTGCCGATGCACCACGCCCGGCAGCACGTGCACCAGTGGGCGGGGTGAGCGCGGCCGATGTCCCTAGGGTTGGCTGCCCGAAGATGGAGTTGACCTGCAAAGGCAGAGTCTGGGTGCCAACCGGGCCCCGGGAGGTGCCAGCGTGCGCCCCGAGGCCCATGCCAAGATCCGCCGGTGCTGACTGCCTGGGTACGGTGGGAGGCACCAAAGGCGCGGCAGCAGTGACAACGGGCAGGTCGACTTCCATTGCCATCGCACCGGCGTGCGCGCGGCCGTTCATGCCGGGGAGGTTTAGCCAGCTGCCCGGCGGGCTGAGGGCAGAGCGGTTCCGGAGCATGTAACCGCTGCTACTCGTAGTACGGATTGCAAGGGGGTTGACAGGTGTGCTCCGCCCGCCCCGAGCACGGCTCGCAGCAGCGCGCGCGAGGGCGACGGCCTCATCGTCACGGCTCGGTGATGCCCGCCAGGAGCCGGCCCTGTCAGCACGGCCGGAAGCAGCCGGAGTCCGGACGCGGGGTCCTAGAGAGCCACCACTGTCCCCGCCGTCATCACCAGGGAGTGAGTCAGTGGGTGGTGACCCCGCAACAGCCATGGGGGCGGAAGCGCTGGCTGTCGGCGGGGCAGCAGACCCAGAACGCATGGCAGCACCCATAACGCTTGTGCCTGCAGAGTGCACCTCGTGGCCCCCTGCGGTCCCTCCGGTGGCAAGCACATCGCTGCCCCCTTCCGGCATATGCATGGAGGTGTCCGTGTGCACCTCGTTGGCACCGCCAGCCACGCGGCCAACACCCGCAGAGTGCGCAATGTGGCCACCGCTGGCCGTGGCACCAGCACCGCCAGCAGTGCGTGCACCGATGCCGCTGTCAGCTACGGGGAGGGCAGCGACAGCAGGACCTGCATCAGCGCCACTGCCACCAGCGGAGTCGGCACCACCAGCTAGCACGGCGGCCGCACCGCCCTCGGTGACACCAGCCCCCGCAGAGCGGCCAGCGTCGGCAAACCCCGACGTGTTGCCAGCGATGCGTTCCTCGTCCGACTCATAGAACCCATCGAGGACGCCGGCCCACCCCTCCCGCTATAGGCCACCGGACCCCGGTGAGTCAACGGATGCCCCGGGAAGAGCGGGGATGGTGGTGCGGCAGTTGGGGCACGTGTTGTGGCCAGCGCGCCACTTGTCAAGGCAGCAGAGATGGAACACGTGGTTGCAGCTGGTGCTGACTAGGTTGTCGACGTCGGAGAGAGGCTCGCGGCAAATAGAGCAAGACCCCAGCTCCGGGGGGTTTGGCACCTCAGTGGCAGTGGCAGAAGCGGGTCCCACGTGCGCGCGGCCATCCTCGGGGGCAGCGGCGAGCGGGGGAGCCTCGGCCGAGCCGGAAGGGGCGTTTAGCCCAGGCGGCACGACCCCCGCCGCTGCTCCCGCAGCCGGAGAGCCAGCGTCAGCAGAAGTGGAGCCAGGGGCGGGCCCTTCGGACGCGCGTGCGACCACGTCGATGTCAAGGTCGAGGTGGGCGGGAAGCATGACCCCGTTTGGCAGCGTGGTCCCCGGCAGCGCGGCCGAGCCGCCCCCGATGGCGGCAGCCGCGACGGCGGGCACAGCCGCCAGAGAAGGGTGCCCTGGTGAGTAGTGGACCGCGGGGGTGAGCACAGAAGCTCGCACAAGCGGGGCGTCCTTCATGAGCACGAGCACCGGTGAAGTTGTGATGCCCGGCACGTAGAGTGCAGCCGGCAGGCGGCGCAGCCAAGGGTCCGACGCCGGCGGGGTTACCCACACCACGATTTTTCCACCGTCGGGCTGGTTGGTAGCCTTGTCCCAACCGAGCCGCATGCGCAGCATGACGACGGCATCGGGGTCGCTGTTGGGCGCCGTGCCCATTTGTGGGGTCACTGGTGCGTAGCCAGCCATCGCGAGGAGGGCCACCGCAAGCACGTGAGTGGAGAGGGCAGCAGGCACATTCTGCACCAGGATCTGGATGGCAGTGTTGGGGAGCGGGTGCTCGGCGCGCTTAACCGCCACCTGCCAGATGCCGATACGCCACTCTACTGGGTACGCCCCACCGCTGGTCAGGTAACGGTAGAGGGAGCCATACGATGCGGTCATCTGGTGCAGCTGGAGCTCAATCACGATGAACCCGCTCTTGCGGATGGTGCATGCAGGTGGGTGGTCCTTCCCGACACCAAATCTGGTGGTCAGGTCGGTCATCGGTGCCGCGTGAAGGCTGTCCTGGTGCGGCCTTCCGGCTGCGTCCCCCACCATCAGGCAGAAGATCGACGCGCGCGCGTGGACGTTGTCAACCGTCCCACCACCGAGGCGTTGGCCATGGTCGACTACGCGGGCGGCCAAAGAGTGGTCACCCGCCCACAGCGCGCTCCGAACGAGCATGCCGCAGGAGTCAACTACCCTAGGGTTGACCTACCGGTCCCCCACACAACCGTCAAACTCCCGATCAAACTGCCTCTCAACCGCAACGGCCGGAAATCCCGCCGGGGCTCTGAGTCGCCGCCTTCGTCCCCTCCTTCTAAGTTCAAACCGCCCGCACAGGCACCGACAACCCGGGCCGCGAGTCGTCGGGGCCGGGCGGCGGCAAGCCGGCGCCTATACGGGCAGGACAAACTTAGAAGAAAAGTAAGAAAACAGGGAAGGCGAGGCCGGGGGGGAAGTGTGGACGGGAGGGGCTTTGGGCTGGTGGATCGGGAATTGGCGGCGTGGGGGGTCAGCAGTCCGGCAGGTCAGGGACCTACCTAGGGGTCGGCGGCTCAGGGGGGCGGTGAGTCGGCAAGCCAGAGGCGGCCAGGAGGGGGCCAGAGCGGCACGGTTGGGGGTGGCAGCGGAGTCCGACCCTCGTCTGGAAGGAGCCGCTTGAGCTGGCGCCGCGTCAGGGCAGAGAAAAGGGGTGCGAGCGTGCGTGGAAAGCGGGGGTACTAAGGGTGGGGAGGGAGGGGCGGGTCCAGTAGCCGGAGTTGCCAGAGAGCTAAAAGGGAAGCGGGCAGAAAAAACTAGAGGCCCCGGGGGAGGGGGGGGGGGCTCAGGGCCCCTTGTGAGTCACTAGGGCGGCCACTGGGAGGGGCTGGAAAAAACTACGAGTCAGAAGGCTCCGGGAAAGACAGGGAGCAGCTAGAGGAGGCACCGGCAGCGCTAGACTCAAAGGATGGCGTGCATTCTAGTGGGCGTGCATGCGTGCCGATGCGTGCTCAGGCAAACGTTTGTGCCTGTGCGTGTTCGTGCGTGCGTGCGTGCGTGCGTGCGTGCGTGCGTGCGTGCGTGCGTGCGTGCGTGTGCGTGCGTGCGTGCGTGCGTGCGTGCGTGCGTGCGTGCGTGCGTGCGTGCGTGCGTGCGTGCGTGCGTGCGTGCGTGCGTGCGTGCGTGCACACCAAAAAACAAAAGGATGCAGCGGCGGAGAGGGGGGTTGGGGGAGCAGGGGCCTAGAGGCCTCTGAGGCTAAGGGTCATAGGCGGTGCGAGGAGGGAGAGCGGGCGGCACTAGGGGGGCCAAAGGGCCAGGGATCCCAAAAGGGCTTAGGGGCCTCGGGGCGTAAGCGGCAATAGCCAAGGGACCATGGGACGTGGCGGCGGCGACGCAGGTGGTGAGGGGGAGTGTAGCCCTGAGGGGGAAAGACAGATCCTGGGGGGAGGAGCAAAGGGAAAATCAGAGGCCGAAGCTGCCAGCTGGCTACAACAGACGGAAGGGAGAGGGTGCGTGGGGTGCACGTGAAGGGGGCTTAAGGCGTCGGGGTGTGGGTGGTGGAGACTGCAAAAAGAGGGCCGCAGAAAGAGTCCTCTACGGAGGGGTGCCCAGGAGGGCCCCTTGGGAGTTGCTAGGGGGGAAACGCTAGGGGAGCCACTAGGAGTGCTGGCTACCTAGAGAAAGGGACACTAGTAGTGCCTAGGCTCCGGGAAAGGCAAGGAGCACTCACAGGAGCCACCACTAGTTATAGGTTCAAAACAAGGCGTGCACGCGAGCGAGCGAGCGTGCGTGCCAGCGCGTGCAGAAGCCAGCGAGCGTTCAAGCGTGCGTGCGTGCGTGTGTGTGTGCGTGTGTGCGTGCGTGCGTGCGTGCGTGCGTGCGTGCGTGCGTGCGTGCGTGCGTGCGTGCGTGCGTGCGTGCGTGCGTGCGTGCGTGCGTGCGTGCGTGCGTGCGTGCGCGTGCGTGCGTGCGTGCGTGCGTGCGTGCGTGCGTGCGTGCGTGCGTGCGTGCGTGCGTGCGTGCGTGCGTGCGTGCGTGCGTGCGTGCGTGCGTGCGTGCGTGCGTGCGTGCGTGCGTGCGTGCGTGCGTGCGTGCGTGCGTGCGTGCGTGCGTGCGTGCGTGCGTGCGTGCGTGCGTGCGTGCGTGCGTGCGTGCGTGCGTGCGTGCGTGCGTGCGTGCGTGCGTGCGTGCGTGCGTGCGTGCGTGCGTGCGTGCGTGCGTGCGTGCGTGCGTGCGTGCGTGCGTGCGTGCGTGCGTGCGTGCGTGCGTGCGTGCGTGCGTGCGTGCGTGCGCGTGCGTGCGTGCGTGCGTGCGTGCGTGCGTGCGTGCGTGCGTGCGTGCGTGCGTGCGTGCGTGCGTGCGTGCGTGCGTGCGTGCGTGCGTGCGTGCGTGCGTGCGTGCGTGCGTGCGTGCGTGCGTGCGTGCGTGCGTGGTGCGTGCGTGCGTGCGTGCGTAGGTGCGTGCGTGCGTGCGTGCGTGCGTGCGTGCGTGCGTGCGTGCGTGCGTGCGTGCGTGCGTGCGTGCGTGCGTGCGTGCGTGCGTGCGTGCGTGCGTGCGTGCGTGCGTGCGTGCGTGCGTGCGTGCGTGCGTGCGTGTGCGTGCGTGCGTGCGTGCGTGCGTGCGTGCGTGCGTGCGTGCGTGCGTGCGTGCGTGCGTGCGTGCGTGCGTGCGTGCGTGCGTGCGTGCGTGCGCGTGCGTGCGTGCGTGCGTGCGTGCGTGCGTGCGTGCGTGCGTGCGTGCGTGGCGTGCGTGCGTGCGTGCGTGCGTGCGTGCGTGCGTGCGTGCGTGCGTGCGTGCGTGCGTGCGTGCGTGCGTGCGTGCGTGCGTGCGTGCGTGCGTGCGGGAGGAGCACGGAGGGCGTGGGAGGGCAGACACTCTAAGAACCGGCGGCGGCGTGGACGGGAGGAGGGGCCCTCTAGGAATTGGCGGCGGCGTGGGCTGTGTGGGTGGGGGCAGGAACAGGGAGAGGAGCAGAAGCAAAGCCTAGTTGGAGGGGCGAAAGGTGGAGACAGGGGGGGCAGCCCGGGGGGGAAGGGGTCACGCGCACATGGGGTCCATGCGCATGTGCATGCCGAACTGCATGAAGGCACTCACCTGGGCCAATACCAGAGCAGAGGCCACTCCTCGACGCACAGACCAGCAGGTCCGGGTTTTACCGGCTGAGCCAGGTAGCCGAACGACGGTGGCAACGAGCAGGGGTATCGGTTGTCGGCCACAGAGATAATGCGGCGACGCGCGGCTGTGCCAATGCCTTCGCCGTCACTCTAGCGTCGAAGCGCACGTCAAAGGGGCTCCAATGCAACCGAAATCGACGAAATCCGTCCACGGAGTCGGAAGCTACTAAAAAAAGCGGATGGCTAAGGAGCAGCGTTCGATGCACGCTGAGAGTGGAGAGTGGAGAGTGGAGAGTGGAGTGGAGAGTGGAGAGTGGAGAGTGGAGAGTGGAGAGTGGAGAGTGGAGAGTGGAGAGTGGAGTGGAGAGTGGAGAGTGGAGAGTGGAGAGTGGAGAGTGGAGAGTGGAGAGTGGAGAGAGTGGAGAGTGGAGAGTGGAGAGTGGAGAGTGGAGAGTGGAGAGTGGAGAGTGGAGAGTGGAGAGTGGAGAGTGGAGAGTGGAGAGTGGAGAGTGGAGAGTGGAGAGTGGAGAGTGGAGAGAGTGGAGAGTGGAGAGTGGAGAGTGGAGAGTGGAGAGTGGAGAGTGGAGAGTGGAGAGTGGAGAGTGGAGAGTGGAGAGTGGAGAGTGGAGAGCTGACTAAACCTCCCCGGCTGTGTTGCTGTCGCTTAGGTGACGGCATGGCTGCGTTGCTTGAGTGTTACATTGGCCTCTGAAAAAAAAAAATAGGGTCTCTTGTTTCCTCTTGTTTCCTGTGTTCCTGTCGCTTAGGTGTCGGCATGGCTGCGTTGCTTGAGTGTAACGTTGGCCTCTGCAAAAAAAAAATATATATCCTTATCCTCGAGTCCCGTTCCCCCGGGTCCAATTTCCTTTAGTCCTGTCGGCTCTGGTGCTCTAGATGGATTGGCTTGTTTGTCCCTGTTTTTTCAGGGGCCGCCACGGCTCCGGCCGTGCCTTCGGGAGTCTCCGTTCCAACACCAGGGTCTCTTGTTTCCTCATGTTTCCTGTGTTCCTGTCGCTTAGGTGTCAGACTGGCTGCGTTGCTTGAGTGTAACGTTGGCCTCTGAAAAAAAATAAAAAAAAAATCTGGTGCTCTAGATAGATTGGCTTGCGTGTCCTTGTGTTTTCAGGGGCCGCCTTCCCTCTTCCTCCCTCTCCCTGTTCTTCTCCTCTGCCTCTCTCTCTCTTCTCAGCCACCACACCCGCCTCCCGGTTCTTCAACTCTTCCTATCCCTACCCCCTCCTCCCTCTCTCCTCTCCCCGCTCTGATCCGTCTCCCCCTCTCTCTGCTCTATTTGCTCGTCCCGCGCTCCCTGGTCTTCACCTCCCATCCCCATCACCTCCCATCCCCATCACCTCCCATATGGGGGGGGATGGTTCCACCTTTGGGCTAGTGGTTAACGATGTTATCTGCAATCCTAAAGGCTCCAGGTTCGATTCCTGGGTCGCTCACCGGTTTCTGGTTTCCGGTTTACCAAAAATACCAATACCAGTTTCCCTGTTCCTCAGTTCCCGTGTTGCTGTAGCCTAGGCGTCGGCATAAGGTGTTGCTTTGATGTAATACCTAATGGGGGGGGATGGTTCCACCTTTGGGCTAGTGGTTAACGATGTTATCTGCAATCCTAAAGGCTCCAGGTTCGATTCCTGGGTCGCTCACCGGTTTCTGGTTTCCGGTTTACCAAAAATACCAATACCAGTTTCCTGTTCCTTGGTCCCGTGTTGCTGTAGCCTAGGCGTCGGCATAAGGTGTTACTTTGATGTAATACCTTTAAAAAAAAAAAAAAAAAAAAAAAGCGCGTGCGTGCGTGCGTGCGTGCGTGCGTGCGTGCGTGTGCGTGCGTGCGTGCGTGCGTGCGTGCGTGTGCGTGCGTGTGCGAGTACGTGCGTGTGCGCGCAGGTCCAAAGGAGACGGGAAACCGCCACTAGGGACAGGGGGCTAGGGGCCCGGGGGGAGGGGACACTCTAGGAACCAGCGGCGGCGTGGGCGGGAGGAGCACGGAGGGCGGGGGAGGGGGGGCGGACACTCTAAGAACCGGCGGCGGCGTGGGCGGGAGGAGGGGCCCTCTAGGAATCGGCGGCGGCGTGGGCTGTGTGGGAGGGGGGCAGGAACAGGGAGAGGAGCAAAAGCAGAGCCTAGTTGGAGGGGCGAAAGGCGGAGACAGGGGGGGCAGCCCGGGGGGGAAGGGGTCACGCGCACATGGGGTCCATGCGCATGTGCATGCCAAAATGCATGGAGGCACTCACCTGGGCCAATACCAGAGCAGAGGCCACTCCACGTCGCACAGACCAGCAGGTCTGAGTGTCACCGGCTGAGCCAGGTAGCCGAACGACAGTGGCGACGAGCAGGGGTAACGGTCGTCGGCAACAGAGAAAATGCGGCGACGCGCGGCTGAGCCAGTGCCTCCGCCGTCACTCTAGCGTCGAAGCGCACGTTAAACGGGCTCCAACGCAACCGAAATCGAGGAAATCCGTCCACGGAGTCGGAAGCTACTGAAAAACACCAGGGTCTCTTGTTTCCTCTTTGTTTCCTGTGTTGCTGTCGCTTAGGTGTCGGCATGGGTGCGTTGCTTGAGTGTAACGTTGGCCTCTGAAAAAAAAATAAAAAAAATGTGTTGCTGTCGCGTAGGTGTCGGCATCGCTGCCTGCTTGAGTGTAACGTTAGCCTCTGAAAAAACAAATTAGGTGTCGGCATGGCTGCGGTACTTGAGTGTTACGTTGGCCTCTGAAAAAAAAAAAAAAAACGCTCCCTCCCACCCTCCCACGCCTCCCTGCTTTCCCTGCCCTCTTCTCTCCCCGCTCATCCTGCCTACTTCTTACTCCCTTCGCTGTTCTTATTGGCCCCCCGCATCTCTCCTTTTTTTTTTTTTTTTAAAAGGTATTACATCAAAGCAACACCTTATGGGGGGGGATGGTTCCACCTTTGGGCTAGTGGTTAACGATGTTATCTGCAATCCTAAAGGCTCCAGGTTCGATTCCTGGGTCGCTCACCGGTTTCTGGTTTCCGGTTTACCAAAAATACCAATACCAGTTTCCTTGTTCCTTGGTCCCCGTGTTGCTGTAGCCTAGGCGTCGGCATAAGGTGTTGCTTTGATGTAATACCTTTAAAAAAAATAAAAAAAAAAAGACCACGCGGACGTCGAGGGTGTGCGTCGTGTCGCCTGACGTGGCACCAGGCGCAGCAAAAAAAAAAAACCGGAGCTTTCGGGAGTCTCCGTTCCAACACCAGGGTCTCTTGTCCACGCGCGTCTGCCATTCCCCCCTTCCCTCTCCCAGCCTTCCCACTCCCTGCTTGTTCCCCTTCCCTGCCCTCCCTCCCCTCCTTGCGTGCCCCGCCCCCGCCCCCCCTCCCGTGCCCCCCCGCCTCCCTCACTGTACGCGTCGGAAGTCGCCAAGCCTGCTGCTGCCGTTCCCCATCTCCCGCCTGGGCCACTCTGGGTTGCTACGCAGCCGGGGGCGGTTTCCGGCCTCAGCATGGATGTGACGTCTATTGTGCGGGAAGGCGTCAAGGCGTTCATGCAGCTGCGCATAACGCGCATCATGCCTCCGGACTCGCTGTCTTTTGAGTCTGTCATGCGGGGGGGGATGGTTCCACCTTTGGGCTAGTGGTTAACGATGTTATCTGCAACCCTAAAGGCTCCAGGTTCGATTCCCGGGTCGCTCACCGGTTTCTGGTTTCCGGTTTACCAAAAATACCAATACCAGTTTCCTGTTCCTTGTTCCCGTGTTGCTGTAGCCTAGGCGTCGGCATAAGGTGTTGTTTTGATGTAATACCTTTTTTTTTTTTTTTTTTTTAAAAGGTATTACATCAAAGCAACACCTTATGCCCACGCCTAGGCTACAGCAACACGGGAACTGAGGAACAGGGAAACTGGTATTGGTATTTTTTTGTAAACCGGAAACCAGAAACCGGTGAGCGACCCAGGAATCGAACCTGGAGCCTTTAGGATTGCATCGATTTCCAGGGCGGGCATCGATTTCCAGGGCGGGCATCGATTTCCAGGGCGGGCATCGATTTCCAGGGCCTCCGCACCGATGCGGCGCGGCGGTGGAGGCGCCTCTGCGACGTGCGTGATGCATGGTGCCAGCGCGCCGCCCTGTCAGCGGCCGCTCTCTCTGACCTTGATCTCATCATCGCGGCATTGCCTGCCGCTTGGCGCATCAATGTGCAATGCAGCGCTGCGCCGACTGCCCCCTGGTCGCGTGTTGGCACTGACGCAGCAACAGGTTGGGCAATCATCCGCGGTGCTGACCCGATGGCGCCAGAGGATGCAGGCTCGGCAGCAGTGCGCCGGTGGTTGGTTTGGCCGTCTGGTAGGCTGCACCCGCTGCCGGGAGGCGCGGGGCGGCCTGGTCAGGCGGCGATGGTCGTCATCCGCCCAAAGCCGCGTCAGCGCTGGCTCGGTGCTGACTACAACTTCTACGCGGCCGAAATGGTCAAGGTTGACCCCGACGATCGCCGCGCTGTCGCTGAGCCATGGCTGGTGGGTGTGTGGGACACCATGCAACTTGACCCGTGTGCCTGGGGCATCCCGGCCGTCGCAGGGATCGGCCAAGATACCGTCTCTCTCCTCGAAATGACTGTTCGTGCTGCGCGGCTGCGCCTGCGCTACACCACGGCAGCCAGCGAGGACTTGGGCTTCGGCTCCAACGTTTTTGGGGTCCGAACAGACGGTGCGGTCTTCCCCCCAGCGTGGCGCCTCCCGAGCGAGGCTGGCATCAGTGCGGGCGCCCTCCGCAACCGCGCAACGATCCCTACAAGGCAGCTCGATCGCCACGGGCTTGTTGGTTTTTTTTTTTTTTTTTTTTTTTTCAGAGGCCAACGTTACACTCAAGCAACGCAGCCATGCCGACACCTAAGCGACAGCAACACAGGAAACAAAGAGGAAACAAGAGACCCTGGTGTTGGAACGGAGACTCCCGAAGGCACGGCCGGAGCCGTGGCGGACCCTGAAAACACAGGAACACGCAAGCCAATCCATCGAGAGCACCAGAGCCGACAGGACTAAAGGAACTTGGACTCGGGGGAACGGGACTTGAGGATAAGGAAGACGAAGCACACGGACACGAGGGAATGGAAGTCAGGAAACTCGAGGCACGTGGGACGATGAAACGATGAGGGAACGACTGGAAGAAAGCTGAAAAGGACTCGAGGGGAGAGGGAGACGAAGGACACGGACACGAGGGAATGGAAGTCAGGAAACTCGAGGCACGTGGGACGATGGAACGATGAGGGAACGACTGGAAGAGCACGCAAGGAGGGGAGGGAGGGCAGGGAGAGGGAACAAGCAGGGAGTGGGCAGGCAGGGAGAGGGAAGGGGGAAATGGCAGACAAGAAGGGACGGTGGTGCAGGCAGGGCGGAAAGGGGCAGGCAGGGATGGGGGGGAGAGAAAGACAGGGAGATGCCGGGGAGGGGGCAGGCAGGGATGGGAGGGAGAGGTAAAGACAGGGAGATGCGGGGGCCAATAAGAACAGTGAAGGGAGAGAGAAACAGGCAGGATGAGCGGGGAGCACGGGGGAGAGAAGAGGGCAGGGAAAGCAGGGAGGCGTTGGATTTTTTTTTTTTTTTTTTCAGAGGCCAACGTTACACTCAAGCAACGCAGCCATGCCGACACCTAAGCGACAGCAACACAGGAAACAAAGAGGAAACAAGAGACCCTGGTGTTGGAACGGAGACTCCCAAAGGCACGGCCGGAGCCGTGGCGGACCTTGAAAACACAGGGACACGCAAGCCCATCCATCGAGAGCACCAGAGCCGACAGGACTAAAGGAACTTGGACTCGGGGGAACGGGACTTGAGGATAAGGAAGACGAAGGACACGGACATGAGGGAATGGAAGTCAGGAAACTCGAGGCACGTGGGACAATGGAACGATGAGGGAACGACTGGAAGAAAGCTGAAAAGGACTCGAGGGGAGAGGGAGACGTAGAAGCAAAGGATGACGAAAGAATACCTGTGCGGAGGGGGAGGGAGGGGGGGGGGAGGGGGGGCGGTGGCGGGGCACGCAAGGAGGGGAGGGAGGGAAGGGAAGGGGAACAAGCACGGAGTGGGCAGGCAGGGAGAGGGAAGGGGGGAATGGCAGACACGAAAGGATGGTGGTGCAGGCAGGGCGGGAAGGGGCAGGCAGGTATGGGGTGGAGAGAGAAAGACAGGGAGATGCAGGGGAAGGGACAGGCAGGGATGGGAGGGAGAGGT
>VFSX01000108.1:5000-50000 GCA_016618255.1 Chlamydomonas sp. UWO 241
GCTCGGGGCTGTTGGGAACGCCTGTCGACCCAGGCGGCCCCAAGCTCCAAGCCCTGTTGCAACTGTGGCGCGACTGCCTTGATCTTGACGTTGTCTGTCTGCAGGAGACATGGCTGCGCTCCACAGACATGGAGCACCGGCTAACCACCCACATCGCCGCAAGTGGCTACGATGCCTACTGGGCGCTGGCCTCCGCGGACGACCCGCTGGCGGAGTTGCCATCCTCGTGCGGTCCTCGCTGATCCGCTCGGGGGTGTTGACGGTTGCCAACGCCCGCCGCCCCCACAAGCCGAGCCCCAACCCCCATGCTCGCCCCTCAGGACGGGTCCTCGCCATGGAGCTGGCATGGGGGGGTCACTCCCTGCTCTTGGTCAACTGCTACCTACCGGCGGCCTCGGCTGCCGCCCGGACCAGTGTGCTTACCAATTGCCTCCAACCCCTGCTGGTATCCACCCGCAGGGAGGCCGTCGTCGTTGGCGATTTCAACTTCACCGACGAGTGGACTGTCGACCGCGCGGTGATCACCAAGCGCAAGCCGCCGCCCGCGCCGACACGCTCCTCTGACCGCGTTCGGATGCGTGGCCCACCCCACCCCGACCCCGCCGTGGCCGGCCCGAGCGCGGGCGGGGGAAGGGCCAGATCACCAACCCCCACCACTGGCGGGATCAACCGTCGGGAGGAGGAGCGCACCGCCCTGGTCATGCAGCGTCTGTGCAACGAACGCCACCTCTGGGACGCGTTCCGCTATCTGCACCCTGACCGGCGTTCCTTCACTTTCTTCTGCACCAAGGCCGCGTCGCGTTTGGATCGTATCTACGTGACTGACCCCCTCATCCCCCACGTGCACCGCTGCGCCCCGCACGCAACAACACTGTCCGACCACCGGCCCGTCGTGCTTGCGCTACGCCGCCGCGCGGTCTCAACCACTGGCCCTGGCCGCAGGATCGCCCGACTGCGGTTCAAGGTCAATGCCGAGCTGACGCTGTCGTTCCGCTCGTGGCTGCAGGGGCGCCTTTTGGTGGCCCCGACGGCTGACCCCCACGCCCTTCTGGCTTGGTGGCCAGTTTTTAAAACTGACCTCCACGCCAAGATCACAGAGCTCAACGGCCACCTGCGTTTGATCAACGCTGGTGGGACGGGCACGCGGGCGGCCGCGGAGGCTGCCCTCCAGGCTGCCATCTCCGCGGCCGAGACTGAGAGCTCCAACAGGTCCCTCAACGCAGTCATTGATGCTCGGCGGCAGTTCACCGCCGCATGGAGAGCGGAGACCGCGAACGAGGCCAACCAGAGGAAGATCGCCTGGCTCCGTGCGAGCGAGCGACCTAGCCCCCACCTCACTAAACTGCTGACCCCCCCACGCTCAGCCTCCCACGTAGCGTCCCTTTGGTGCCCGCGTGGAGGGGGGATCGCCACAGACGGCCGGAGCATGGCTGACGTGATGGCCGCCTACTGGGCGGGCGTCGCGGCGGCTCCGCCGCCCTCTGCAGAGGAGGAGCGTCAGGTGATGGACGCCGTCCGCCTGCACGCAACGCCCCTGCCGCCTGAGCTGGCGGTGATGGCCGGATCCCCCACTATCTCCACCGCCTCGGTCAAACGCTCGGCCAAGATGACCCAGCCAGGCAAGGCCCCCGGGCCAGACGGATTGCCGGCGGAGCTCTGGTCGTCCTTCCAGCCAGAGCTCGCCCCCATGCTGGCGTCCCTCTACACCGCTATCGGCACAACCGGCCAGTCCCCCCCCGGCTACCTCGACGGCGTCATCCGGTGCCTCCCCAAGCCCGGTGAAGCGGCCGACCCAGCAAACTACAGGCCAATCACCCTCCTCAACACCGACTACCGGCTGATGGGCAAGGTGCTGGCGGCGCGGCTGGCGCCGTTGCTTTCCCGCTCCATCCCCCCCGAGGAGACGGCGTTCCTCCCTGGGCGCCTCATCGGCGACAACCTCGCCATGCTCCAGCTCCTCCCTGCCTGGCTGCGCCTGTGTGGGGAGCAGCACGGCCTGCCCGCAACGGCAACGCTCGCGTGCCTTGACTTCAGGAAGGCCTACGACACCGTCTCGCGGCCCTTCCTCCTGGCGGTCATGGAGGCGGTGGGCGCCGGCCCAGGCCTCATCGGCTGGGCCAAGACAGTCCTGCTCGACACGAGAGCAGCGGCGATGGTCAACGGCTTCACGTCGGCATCGTACCGCTCCTACGCGGGTGTGCGGCAAGGGTGCCCGCTCGCCCCTGTCCTCTACCTGTTCATCGCCTGGGCCCTCAACGCCTGGCTGCGCACATGCCCCGTGGTGGGCCTGGTGCCGGCGGGCTGGGAGGGCCGCCGGCTGCTCGGCGATCAGTACGCTGATGACACCCACGTCCTGCTCCGGTCGCGTTCGCCGGAGGACGCCCAGTGCTTCCTGCGCCACATGGCCGTCTTCGCGCGCGCCTCTGGCCAGCACCTCAACGAGAAGTCAGTCCTCGTCCCAGTCGGGAGCGCGCGTGCTGATTCAGGGTCTCAAGGTGTCCGGCACCGTCACGGCGCTTGGCGGCCCACTCTGGTCAGGCGGGCCGGGGGGCGGCTCGCGCCCCACCAACGAGGCCGCCCTGCTCGACGACCCGACGTGGGGCGCGCCGCTGGGGGTCCTGCGGGCCGCCCTCACCAGAGCCTCGACCGCAGCTGGGCACGCTGGCTGGTGGACGCAGGTGACGCCCCCCCCGGCCTCGGAGCCTCCACCATGCCCCGCGTGCCGGGCCTCCACACGTGCCTCCTCAGCGGCCCCCCTGCCGCAGGTGGCTTTGGCCTCATCCCCCTTGCCGAGCACTTGCAGGCTCGGCACGCGCACCAGGCAAGCCGGTTCATCAGGTGTGCGGTCGGCGACACGGACGCAACCCGCCCGCGCACCCAGCGCAGCCTCCGCCGCCCCCGTGCGGCTGGCTCACCGGAGCCCACCGTGGAGGAAGTGCTGCTACGCGACGCGCCGTCCCCTACGCCGGTTTGGATGGATATGGGTGCAGATATCCTGCGGGTGTTGTGCCCGCACGTCCCGCCCGTCCTGGCCCTGCTCTCCGCCACCCAGCCAGGGGCTGACCCAAAGGCGGGTCGCCTCGCCCTGCCTCCACCTCCCCGGTGCACACGACCTCCCCGCAGGCCCGCTGCGCCGGATGGCGGTTGGGCTGCGCGCATTGGGCGAGATCGAGCCCATGAGGCCGCTGCACTTTGCACGGGCCCCCATGTGGCAGCACCTCCCGCTCTGGGGCAACCCGCACTTGCACATCGACCGCCCCTCGGGGTCGCGCCCGGAGGGGTGGCCCGTGCCACTCACAGTTGCCCCAGCCCCCCCCTCCCCTCGCCAGGTGGTCATCGCGCACATGATTGCGGACTCCCAATCGGGTGCGATCGCGGCGGTCGTCGCCACAGGGCTCTGCCCCGCTGCTTTGGGCGACGCCACGACCCTCGGCACGGCGGTCGCGGCCCGGACGGGGGTCAGTGTGCAGGCCGCCCTGATGCTGATGGCGGCGATCCCGGAGCTGTGCCGGGCAGGCGCGATGGCAGGCGGCGGGGACGCTACTGCCGACGCACGTGACGCCACCCGCGAGGTGGTCGACTCGCTCGGCTGGCAGGCGCCTGCCGATGGCATGTCGGCGCCAATCAGCCTGGCTGACCACCCGGCGCTGCGGGTGGGGCGGGTCACCCGGCAGCTGCTAGCCCCGTCACGGCGGATGCGCGCGGGTTGGCAGGGGGAGTTTGTCGACAGCGCCTTTGAGGGCGACGCCGCGGGGCCAGCCGACGCAGCGGAGCGGGTAGTCGAGGTGGCTGCGCTAGCGAGGGCCATGAAGGGCCTCTGGCGCGTGCTGTGGGTCAACCAGTCCAAGGAAACCTACTGGCGGTTGGCCGCCCACGGCGTGCGGTACGCGGGTGGCCACGACGTCGCCCCCCCCTCGGGGGGGCACTGCCCGTGCGGCTGGGCCCCGTCGCCGGCCGCGCCCGGAGCAGCCCAGGCGCTGCAGGCGCGGGAGCACTATTTTTGGTCCTGCCCCGTGGCAGCGTCGGTTGCCGCGGAGATCCGCCTTGGCCTGGGGCTCCCAGTGGCCGACGGGCCCTCTCGGGCGGATGTTTGGCTACTGCACCCCCCCCCAGCAGCGGTGGTGGCCAGCGGGCTGCACGCGGGGGCTTGGGCGGTGGTGTGCGCGGCGGCTGTCGACGCCATGGAGCGTGGGCGCCGCCGCATGTGGGCAGCCGTCTTGGGGCCACAATCGGCCGGCCTGGGCCGCACTCCAGCCGGGGACGCGGCGGCGGTGATAGTGGCGGAACGCCGCGCTGTGGCGGAGTTCTGGAGCCTCCTCCAGGATTTTGTTGGGGTCGGCCTGTTTCCGGCCCCATGGGGGGTGCTCCCTGGCAACCACCCCTTTTTCGGCTGCCTGCCCAATGGGGAGGGGCAGCGCACGGTCCTGAACCGGCCACCCATGCCTGCTACTCTGTAGGTGTGGGGCGCATCCACCTGCCCTGACCCGTGCTCTGGGTCAGGGCAGGGGAGAGGTGGGAGTTTTTTTGTCATTGCCAGGGGTGGCGGCCGTTGCCGCCCCGTATCTGGCCGAAACGACGTGACGTGTGGTGATTTGGTCAGGGGGGCAAGCATGACCCCTGGGGTGTCGCCGACCACGGGAAAACCCACGCATGGGCTCACGAGAGAGTCACGCGTCACGTTGTCTAGGCTGGGTGCGGTCCGCATGGGCGGCCCTTGTAGCATGATGAGCCTCCCTACTCTCCCTCACCCACCCCCCACCCCCCACCCCTTCCGCGGGTGGGCTGGGATACCCGGCCCAGTTATCGCCCTTCCTATACTAATTATGTTCTGTTGATGCAGGCTCGGCCTGTTCAGGGGGGGCCCCCCCACATGCCCCCCCTGTCCTGTTTTTCTGCCTTTCCGTTTTCCCCAAACTAATTGAAGTTAGGATGTGCCCCTCACCGAGTCCTTCTGTGCCTCCCCCCAAGAGGGGGGGCCTGCGACAAGCTCAAAGTCGTGCTCGGTGCAACACAAAGGGGTGGGCATGTGCCCAGAGCCAGGTTAAGGGTGGCAGGTTTCAAGTCCTGTGTGCTGGTTGAAATCCCAGTTAGAAATCCCCTTGAACGCTAGAGGTTGCGGCCCGGTTTTTCATTCTTTTATTATGGGCCACGTCTTGGCCACGCCCTCTCCTACGAGAGGGGGGTTTGTCTTGATTGCCCACACCCCCCGGGGTGTGTGGCGGTGCTTCCTGCCTAATCGGCGGGCTATGCGAGTATCCAACCATGTCCAGTGCTTTTGTGTGGGGGGGAGCCTAACTATATGTGTGTACCCCCCGGGTTACTCCTTGCGGACCGGGGTGTTCTGGCTTGAGGGTCCCTGACTTTTTCTGGCTCTCGTTTTGCCCCTTTGCAGGATCCGCTTACGCGATGCAACCCTCCAGCGGGGGGCAATGCTACTTTTGTCAGGGGGAGGGAGAGGGATGGTGCTGAGGCACTCCGGGCCGTGTGGGTCCCCGGGGGTGGCGGAGGAGTTGAGGTGGGAACGAGTTAGGGGCGTGCCGCCTCAGTGTTTGTCGAGTGTGGACATGGGCTCGTATTCCCGCACTTGGCTCTCAGAACCGTGCGTAGTAGCCTTTGCGGTTCGTCACGACGGGGGACTGTGCTGGGGGGCTGTGTGTGATCGCCTCGCTGGCTGTAGCTTTTTGGGTCTTGTGTTTTTACTCAGGGTCTAGGCGCCCCCGTTGTGTTATGCAAACGACGACGACGACGACTGTGCATGCTGCACACCCAGCCCCTCAAATGGCCAGAGGGCGGACCCAAGGTATAAAACCATGAAGGGACCAAAAAGCCCTCCCCCAGACCACCAGAAGCGGGGCTAGTAGCACACCCGCCGCAGCACTCTACTCAGCGACCACACCGCACCCGCCACCGCACGCGTGTGGCGCCACCTCCCCTTCAAAAACACCCCCAGAGGAAATGCCATCTAGCAAGCAGGTGCAGGCACCCGCTCGCCGTCAACGACGAGGCGCGCGCGGTGGAACTGCGCCCGCTTCCCCGCAACCTTGGCGGCGAGGAAAGCGGGCCACAGCGCCTGGTGCTGCGCCTCCTCGCGGTCACTGAGGACGTCGAAGACGGCAGCCGACGGGTCCACGTCGCGCAGGTTGCGGCGGGAGCGCACGACGGTGTCGGCCACAGCGTCAGACGCCACGGTAAAGAATGTGCTCACTCCTCTCTGATGTTAGCAGACGGCATAAATCATTTCATATAATATTTCATAGAAAAACTGTCTGTGGGCGCCGGTTCTGCTGTTGTTTGGGCAAAAATGAAGAGACAGTGTGTGAGTAAGTGTGAGCTTATCACTTTACACTTTACCCGTATCCCCGCTTTGAGCCCCCCGCGTCCCATCGGACGTCGCAGACGTGTCCCTACGCACCCGCTGCCACAGATGTTGGCCAGCGGCCGCACATCAACGCAGGTTGGCGGGGTTTCGGCTGCAGATGAGTGCATGGTGTGCATGGATGTTCAGCTGCTAACGCGTGCGTGTTCGCAGGTAGGGGGGCGCTGCAGGAGGTCCCCCGCACCCGCGTGTGCTCCTCGCGGAAGGCATTCACTGCGCAGCGTTCAGTCCATCGACGAGGAGACTCTAAAGGACATGAGCGGCCTGCTCACGCTTGACAACATCCGAAGCTCGCTCATCAGGCAGGAAGATACCATCATCTTCAACCTCATCGAGCGCGCGCAGTACGCAGCCAATGACCCTGTGTACGTCGACGGAGCGATCGCGGTGCCAGGTGCGTGATGGAGATGAGGGCGATGCTGCCCCACAGGTGCCTAATGCATGTACATGGAGCACAGCAGGCTGGGGGGGGGGGGGGGCGCGCATGCTGCAACACGCATGCGTACGCCGCCATGCAACATGCGAGTGCGCCATGCGTGTGTCGTGGCCGTGGTCATGCGAGCACCTGCCTGTGAACCACCTGTGCTGGCACACACCCTGGAGCCAACTCTCTGCGCGGGTGCCAATGCGCGAGTGGGCAGGGGCGGGCGGGCGGGAGTGTGCGCCGCAGCAGCGCCCTCAACGCCCTCCAACGATGCGTGTTTGTGTGTGTGCCCCGTCTGCAGGCTATTCCGCCGACGGCCGCCACTACTCGCTGCTCGAGTACTCACTGCGTGAGACGGAGCAGCTGCATGGCAAAGTGAGGCGATACACGAGCCCTGATGAGCACGCGTTCTTCCCAGGTGGGGTGGGGAGGCAGCGCAGGGACGGAGCACAGAGAGAGGGGCTCGGGTGGCTAGGGACATGGGTATGTGGTGAGGAGGGGGGGATTAGGGTGCAGGGGTGGGGAGGGGAGGGGGCCAAGCTTGACTGACGCGCCCAACTTAAGTGGTGGTGGTCATGTAACACGTGCTGTTGGACACAACGGCTCGCACATGTGTGAAGCACATACACGCACACACAGACACACACACACACACACACACACACGCACAAACAGGTTCCCTTCCGTCACTCGTGATGAAGCCGATTGAGTACGACCGTGTGCTGGCATCCTTCAGCAAGGACATCAACATCAACGCGAGGATCATGGAGGTGTACATCAACGAGGTGGTGCCAGGTGCGTGCGTGGCGAGTGCGTGCTTGTGTGCGCGTGCGCGTGCCTGCAAGCAATCGTGACGCAGGCCACGCAAGGACGACGGGTGCGTGCCGCCCATGGAGGGGTCGTCAACATCGCCCGAGTATGCAGGGACTCATTCGGGGGGGGGGGGCAGGGCGAGAGGCAACGATGCAGGCGTTTTTTGTCGGCGTGTGTTCGTGGGTGTGGGTGTGGGTGTTGACACGCGGCACGAGAGCCGCCCGCGGCAGTGCCGGGACTGCAGCACACTGTGCTGACACATGCTCCACTGCCGCTGCCTGTTATGTGCAGAGGTTGCGCAGCCGGGCGATGACAACAACTACGGGTCGTCGAGCATGCTGGACGTGGCGGTGCTGCAGGTGGCGCACTGTGACGTGTGCTGTGCTGTGCTGTGCTGTGCTGTGTGCTGTGCCGTTCTGTGCTCACCCTACCACCACCGCACGCACAGAGACACGCACGCACCCACGCACGCACCAAGTTTTCCATCACGCCCACCTTGCTGTGCTGCCGCTGTCCCCAATGCCCCCCGACCCTACCTGACCCCGCCTGCCCGATCATCTCCAGGCGCTGTCCAAGCGCATCCACTACGGCATGTTTGTGGCAGAAGCCAAGTTCAGGTGGGCAGTGCTGCAGGGACAGGAAGGCGGGGGGGGGGGGCAAGCAGAGGGGAGGTTTCATGTGTTGTGACGCCCAGGAGAGAGGGTGTGTGAGTGACTCCCGGAAGAGAGACAGGGAGGCGGTTCAGTTGGTCCACCTCCCCCCCTGGAGCAGGTGTGGCAGCAATATAGTGAGGTGGCGGGGTACAAACCCCGTCTCCGTGCCCTCACCCTCTCCCTTATGCCACCCTGCTGGAGTCTGTGCCCCCACCACCACCATCACCACCACCCCCGGCCTACCACCCCGATTTGCAGGCGCTACCCCCGACCACACGCACACACATGCACACGATCGCCCGCTCGCTTCCTCACCGAGCACACACGTACACTGGCGCCGCTCTCACTCGCTCGCGCGTGCGCAGGGAGGAGCCCGCGCAGTATACGGAGCTCATCAAGGCGCGCGACTCGGACGGCATCATGGCTTTGCTGACGGACATTGTGGTGGAGGACCGCGTGGTGGAGCGCGTGACGCTCAAGGCGGCCACGTTTGGGCAAGACATTACCAACCCGGGCGCGACAGGGCCGTCCAAGCCCAAGGTCAAGGCGAGCGTGGTGGGGACACTGTACCGCAAGTGGATCATGCCATTGACCAAGGACGTGGAGGTCGCATACCTGCTGCGACGACTGGAGGATGAGTGACACCGTTCCCACACACACACGGGTCCACACCCACATGGGTGCGCGAGGGCCTGTAGCTAGAGGGGAGCGGGGGGGGAGACAGGGCAGGGGGCAAACAGACAGGCCGCCCCACAATGACTCCAGCACTGATGATAACCGATCACCAATCCGCCTGATAGATACGCGCCGCTATGTGTGTTGACGCAAGAACCATGTGGCGAGAAGGCCCTACCAGACGACGCGCTACAGGCGCAGCCGCTCGGCCCCCTCGAGGGAGGGCGATCTCCCCCCAAGCACACCCACGGACAGGCTGCTTCACTTGTCATCATGGCGGCACACACGCGCACACTGGCAGGAAGGAGGCGCCAGTTGAAACCAGACGCGCTACAGGCCCCCACTGTGCTCTGGCCGCTCCGTCACTTCCAGCCCCTCCCCCAGGCGGGCGAGCGCGCCGCTGTGGTGGAGATCCTGCAGCTGGTTGGGTGGAAGCTGCCGAGTGTCATCACGCCGGCTGGCTGGCAGCGTGGGCGGCCTGGCCTCCGATCCACAGCTGCCCAACCTGCTCCCCTACCTGGGGGGGGCGGCGCCGCGGGCGAGCCCCGATGGGTTGGGTTTGCGCACGGCCCGGGTGTGGTGGGGAAACTGACGTGCAAGCTGGTGGTGGCGCTTCAACTGCGGGCGGTTGTGGACGAGCGGCGAGTGCGGCGGGCAGCCACGGTGGAGGCGGCTCTGGCGCTGGACCACGGGCCGCACGGGGGCCCCCGCGCGACCGACGCGCAGGTCTTCGCGGGGCTGCGCGGCCTGGAGGCGGCGGTGCCGACACTGTGGCGGATGCCGCTCCTCAACGCTCGCAAGGAGCCCATCTGGCGGCTGTGGGTGAGTGGTTTTCACAAGCAGGCTGCACTAGGCGTGCCCGAGTGCCCCTGCGGGTGGCAGTGCCGTGATGAGGACGGGCCGCCGGCGACGGCGTGGCGTGCGCACAGCTTCTGGAGGGGCCCGGTGGCGGAGGCGGTGGTGGTGGCTGCTGCTGCTGCCCTCCCTGCTCCTACGCCGGTCATCACGTGCTGCCAGGTGTGGCTGCTGCAGCCTCCCGCTGGGGTGCGTGCTGGTGTGTGGGCGGTGGTGGCAGCGCTCGTGGTGGACGCCATGGAGCGAGGCCGCCGCCACTTGTGGCGCATTACGTGCCCGCGTGATGGTGTGCAGCCCCCTGCTCGCTCGGTGGCGGTTGAGCGGGCGGGGGAGCTGGCGACGATGGATCTGTGGGACGCGCTGGCGTCCTTTGCTGAGGGCGGCGGGATGCCGCGCGGGTGGGCGGGTGTGGTGGGCCCGACCCACCCCTTTGTTGGAGTAGTGGACGGCGGGCTCACTCTGAACAAGACGTCCTAGATCCCTGAGAGGATGGTTTCTTTTGAGGGGAGGTGGCGCCACATGCGTGCGCTGGCGGGTTGTGATGTGGTAGCTGAGCAGAGTGCTGCGGCGGGTGTGCACAACGGCCCCGCTTCCGGTGGGTTGAGGGTGGGCTTTTTGGTCCCTTCATGGTTTTATACCTTGGGCCCGCCATCCATTTCCTGGAGGGGTTGAGTGTGGAGCCTGCACTGGGGTGCTGCTTGCTTGGTGCCCGCCACCGCGTGTGGGTGGCGCTTCCGTGGGGCATCCCCCCTTTTTCTGTTGGCAGGTCTTCAGGACTGCTTCCTCTAAGTCCTGCTGGAGCTTTGGAACCGAACGCGTGCCCGCCAGAAAGTGGATTGTAAAAACTCATCATCATCATACAGGCGCGGCTTGGGCGACCCTCCCCCTCCCACAACCACACTCACACCCAGCACCGATTGCTTGAAGCCAGCAGACCAACATCGCCCATCATTGCGCCACCCAGACACACACACACACACGCACACGGAGCACGGAGCAGGAGGCGCAAGTAGGACTGCCGCTCGTTGTGTGCCCTCCCCCCCCCCACACCGTCCCATCATAACCTCCCAGTGCACACCCGTGTGGCTTACCAACTCAACAGTAAAACGCTGAACAGGCGGGGTTAAGGCGGGATGGATGTGTGGATGGAGGCGGGCGCATTTATTTGCGCTGTGTTTCTGTCTTCGGGACCTCGCACAACCGTCCGTCGCTCGACACGACGACCTTGTCGGGCCAATCTCTGTTGCACATTTGTTCGCTGCCTGCCTGCCGTGTGTCTTGCTCCGAGCGTCCGCTCGCTCGCTCGCATCCATCCATATCCATGGATGTCGATGCCGTGTCCATGGATGCGGCGACCGTTGTATCAGTCTTGGAGGTGCAGGTGAGGAAACGGAGAGGGCCGCGCAGACCATGCACGGCGATGATGACAGCACTTCACTCGTCGCATGTGCGC
Organism: Chlamydomonas sp. UWO 241; assembly: GCA_016618255.1. Taxonomy (NCBI): domain Eukaryota; kingdom Viridiplantae; phylum Chlorophyta; class Chlorophyceae; order Chlamydomonadales; family Chlamydomonadaceae; genus Chlamydomonas; species Chlamydomonas priscui. Next base: position 16,250 of record VFSX01000108.1, read on the forward strand.
ATGCGTCACTTATCGACAGTGTAGGCATGCGCATGCGCGCGCGTGCAGGACGGTGTAGTGAGGGGGCCCGCATGCTCATGCTACCCGCACATGCAATACACCACACAACGCTGCAACACACACACACACACACACACACACACACACACACACACACACGTACGCATGCACACACGCGTACACACACACACACACACACACGCACACACACACGCACGCACATGTATGTATGCACGCACGTGCGCATACACAGACACGCGGCCAGGCGGGTTGCTGAAAGAGGGGTGGGCGCACACACACACACACACAAACATGCACACACACACGCACAAACACGTGCGTGCTCACACATCAACCCTTGGCACTCGGCTAACATCCGGCGCACGCACGCACGCATGCAGGAGGACGCTGATGCGCATCAGAGCGACAGCGTCGACTTCTCAGTGTGCAACCTGAGGTCGCTCGCGGATTACTTTGGCTGTGGTGTGCCTGGCGGCCTGGCAGCAGCAGCAGCAGCAGAGGGGTGTGTGGAAGAGCCGGATTTGGGCTCCCCATACGCGACACTGGCCGACGTCACGGCCGCACTTGACAGCGTGCAGGCAGAACTCCTGGGGCGCTGCAGCACCTGCTCGCTCGACGAAGCCGTCATCACGATCGGCGCACGCGTCAGAGCTGCTGGTGGAGGCGCGTCTGGGCAGGAGGAGGAGCAGCATCACATGCGTGCTGGGGGCTGCGGTCTCACCATGTCGTCGCTCGATGGGCTCGACGTCGACGACCTCGACCTCGACCCTTCGTACAAGATCCGATTCCTGGAGGAGGAGCGCGCCATGCTGGTGACGCGTTTACTGCAAGCAGGTGGGCCAAAGTCAGAGCAAGAGAGGGGTGGATGGATGCCGACTGCCTGCAGGGGCGTGGCTGCTGCCCCCACATCTGCGCAACCACCCGCCCGCCGCTCAATCCTACCTGCCCCACCCGACCACCCGCCCGCCCGCCTGCCCACCCCCCTTCTTTCAAACGTGCCACCACGCAGACGCCACGATCGCCAGGCAGGAGAGCCAAATTCGGCAGCTGTCCCAGGCACACGCGAGCACGCGCGCCATGCTGCACCAGCTGCTCGAGGAGCAGGCGGTGCGAAAGAGCGTCGACTGCTCAGGCAATGCACACGGCCATGTGCGCATGGGGCATCGGGGGGGGCCTGGCGGGCGCGAGCGCGACTCACACGCCGCTGCCTCTGTCATCAAGTCGACGGCACCAGAGCGCGGCGACCGTGGCGGCACCATGGCCACCACGCCGGCCGTCATGGTGTCATCGTCCAACCCCAGCGGGCGCTTTGTGCAGCGGTACCTACTCGCCGCGGCCAGCTCTAGCAGTGGCGCGCGCGCGGCGCCGCCCTACCGTCGCTCACGCTCCAGCCCTGGGGATAGGGATGTCGCTGCTGCCGGTGCTGGTGCCAGTGCTGGTGCCGGTGCCGGTGCTGGTGCCAGTGCCGGTGCCGGTGCCGGTGCCGGTTCCAGTGGCGGTGCTGCCCCGACAGCGCGCGTGAGCGAGCGCATTGCCGACTGGTCGTCCATGTGTGTGCGTGCATCCGTGCCGGTGCTGCCCGCACAGCAGCACCAGTACCAGCAACCGCCACAGCAGCAGGCGCCACCCTCGCCCAGCCCCGCCATCAGCCATGGCAGCGGCCGAGGAGAGCGCAGCATGCAGCTGGCGACACGCTGCGTTGCCACCGTGACTGATGCGCAGCAGCAGACCGACGGCTGCGACTCCACAGGCTGCCTGAATGCGGCCGCGTGGATGTGCGCATTGTCTGCAACAGCAGCAGCAGCACTGGGGGTTGGGGCGGAGGCTGTGGCAGGGCCTGCTGCTGCTGCTGCTGCTGCTGCTGCTGCCGCACGCAAGCAACTACCGCCAGCATGGCGCGCGTTTGGTGGTGCGGCACCGCTGGGCATGGTGGGTGCTGCCTCTGCCGGCAGCAGCGGCAGCAGCAAGCAAGTGCCCGAGGTGGTGCGTGTGGCGACAGCGAGACGCGATGCGCATGGCGACAACGCGGCGCCGCCGCCGCGGCGTGGAGCTGACAGGTGGCCACTCGCAGCGCTCGACGCTGCTGTCTCCCCCCGTGCACGTGGGGGCTCCAGCTACAGCGGGCGGGCGCTGGCGCAGCGCAGCAGCGCTGACAGGTGGCCACTCGCTGCGGCCGACGCCAGGGCTTCTGGGGGCTCTGTGGCCAGCCGCTCTCACCTGGTGGCTACGAGCGTGGGCGCCGCCATCGGTCGCGGCGGCAGGGGGCGTGCCGCCACTGTCGCAGAGGTGTCTGCCGTGCTTGATGGAGTGCAGGCGGTGCTGGCGACCATCGGGCGGCGGCACACATGCGGCGACACCGACGTGCCACACGCGGCCGACGCAGCAGGGTATGTGCACGCGCCCGTGAGCGCACGCGCGTGGCGCGATGCGGCAGACTGCGCAGTCATGCATGCGCACGACAGCAGTGCTGCACACGACCACAGCATTGCGTACGGCAGCAGTGGTGCGCACCACCCATACATCATCAACGACGACGGCTGCAGCGACGATGTGTGGCAAGCGCAGCACGCGCCAGACACGCGGTGCCAGGTGCCAGCTGCCACAGCGGGCGCAGCCAAGCACCCGGCGCAGGTGACGGCGGCGCATGCGTGGGTGATGCAGCATGCAGGCTCTCCGCCGCCACAGGAAGACGCATTTGACGCCGCCTCTCACGCCGCGTCCTCGTCAGTCTGGGCATCATCAGCGGCCAGCGGACAGGCGCCCTGCAAGGCACAAAACCCCACACGGCTCGTTGGGTCCGAGGCTGAGGAGCCAGGCAGTGGCGGCGCGCCCAGCGGTGGCGACGGCGGTGGTGACTGGGCCCCCTACGGAGGCGCCAGCAGCTCGTGCAGCGCGTGTGCTGACGACGGGGACGCGCCGCTCCGATCTACTGGCTATTACTACGATGACACGCTCGACAGCCCCTCACCATGGTTTGACCTGCGCGTGGCCACGTACGTCGAGGCTGATGGGCTGCCGCACGTGGGTGTGGCACACGCAACGGGCGGGGGCAAGCCAGGTGCGCTCAAACGCATGTACCGCGCGCTCACAAACAGACGGGCAGAGTCTGGCACCGCGCCTGCGCGTGGCACGTACAACAACATCCATTGAGCCTCGCTTGGTGCAGTTGGAAGTTGGAGAGACGGGGCACGGGCGAGCGTGCACACACAGCAGCAGGCATGGCGTGTGGTTTGGAGACGTGTTGAAAGGGCAAAAGCAGGCTGGAAGCATCGAGAGTGTATTTTGTTTTTAGAATGTTGTATTGTGTAGATTTTTGCTCAGTCTGGGGTACTGCCGGCATGCGACATGTAAAACGTTTTATGGGGCTGCTGGAAGTTGCGCTGCCGCACACCGGCTGTTGGTGTCTGCGTACCAGATGGCCGGGCGCACTCCATCACGATTAACTTGACGGGTGCCTGCACCAATGGGCCTGAGATGCGTGCACGCTTATATCTCCTGACGGTTACTCTGTTTCAAGTGTGACGCGAGGTGTGATCACATCTTGGAGCCTGTTTGATCACGCGGACCCACAACCATTTCAATCTATCAGTACACACGGCGAGCAAACAACAACCGGAGCTGCAGGAGGGGTGGGTTTCTGGCACTGCGCCAGCCCATTGCATCACGATCACTTTGTCGCGCAAGGGGCGCGCGGGTGCACGCCGTGACACGCGTGTAAGCTGTAGTCTGCGCGAGGGGGGGGGGGGAGGGGGGAGGCGAGTGGAGTGACTGTGCATGCAAGCTTGCATGGGCACAGCGGGCGCACACACTCACACAAACACGCGCCTTCACACTCTCTCCCTCACACACACACACACACACACAAGCTGACTCGCACTGCGTGCCACATGCGCAGCTGTGTGCCCCCAACGGACGGCACCATGTCCAGTGCGGCAGCGCACACGCCTGAGGATGGTCACGGCCAGGTGCGGGATAGGCTGTGGCATACACTGGCTGTGGCGCTGGCTCACAAAGAAACGTGCACGATGTACGGGCAGGTGCGCACCCTTGCCCTCTCAGCGCTTCCGCTTGTGACAGTACTACTTGGCGCGCGGCGTGCCGGACTTGTGCACGCACCTACGCACACGCACACGCACGCACGCATGCGCACACATGCAGGCATCATGCGAGGACAGCGACCGCCGCGCCGGCACCAAGCTGCGCTCGGCGCTGCAGCGCCAGCGCCCCAAGTTCCTCCTCATCACTCTCAAGCGCTCGGTGTCCTCAGCACAGCCGGGCCCAAGTCTCTACTCCGATGGGGGTGACGTCGATGCCATGCGGCTGCCGCTCACGTTGACGTCTGCGCGCATGGCGGAGCGGCCACGCCGGGAGCATGACTCGCCAGTTGCTTGCATGAACAGCAGAGTCGGCGGCAGCGGCAGCAGCGGCGACGTGCAGGTAGGCAGGGGGCTGCGGGTGGCTCGCAGCACGTGTGTCGCACTGCCGCACTCCATGCGCCGCACCGCCGCAGCCCCAGCGCATGTCGTACCCAACCGCTCCCCCAGCATGCGGAACGCCACGCAGCGTGCACCGTGTGTGTGCGCACCGTGCACAGGCGCGGGTTGAGTGAAGTCATGCGTGCGGTTTGGTGTCGCAGGGTGGCGTTGAGCACGCTGTCGCCGCCACAGCTTCTGCGATCGCCTCCTCCGCCACCACTCTGGCCGAGCCCAAGGTACTCCACATCGTTGACATCAAACCTGAGAACGTCATCGGGAAGCCGATGCACCAGTTCCTGCTGCCGCTTGCAGGCAAGCCGCGCTGGCTCATGAAGGTGCGTGCAGGAAGGAGGAGCTGGGCTGAGGTGAAGGGGGGGGGGGGCACACTGGGGCGGGTGGGGGTGGGGGTGGGGTGGGCACTCAGATTCCCAGTTGGGGGTGTGGTGCCCTGCACTGGTAAAAAAAAGCTGGGGCGCACAAACACGTACCCACCCACTCCTGCGCCCACGCACCTCGCTCAACCACCCCTGTACCTGCCCTTTGTTTGCAGTCCAAGGGCCTGGGCGAATGGGTGCCCAAGCCGCGCGCCGAGCGGTCGGCCCCGGCTCCGCTGCCAAGTGCGTTGTCTGGGCGCAAGCTCGCGCGCCTGCTGCAGAGACAGTCATCGCAGATGCCAGGGTGGATGCGAGAACTGGGGAGGGGCGGCGGCGATGGCGGCGGCGCTGGCGCTGGCCCTAGCGCCGGTAGCGGGGGCGGGATTTCTGAGGCGAGGCAGGCGCCGGCTCGGGGCGTGCCCGCGCCAGTGCCCTCACTCGCGGCGCCCGCAGCATACCGTGAGAGTGGCGCTGCCGCGGCTGCGCGCAGGGCCAAGGCAGAAGCAGCAGCAGCGGCACCAGCACCAGCACCAGCAGCGGTGGCAGCAGCAGCAGCAGCAGCAGCGGTAGCAGCCTCCCCGGGTGGCGATGGCAGCCAGGCGCCCACTGCTGGCTCTGAAGGCAGCGCCCGTGGCTCGCACAGCTCCGCATTGCCGCCGCCATCTCACGCGCCTCCTGCGACTACCAGCAGCGGTGGTGGCGGTGGCAGCCCTGCTGTTGGCCCTCCCGCAGCCGCGCCGCCGTCCCCCACCCAGCCCAGGTCGGTGCTGCGGCTGCTGGCGCGCAACTCGAGCCAGAAGCCTGCTTGGATGGCAGAGCTGCGGGGAGGAGCCAAGGCAGGCGGCTCTGCCACTTCCGTGAATGCGGCTGCTGCGGCACCAGCCAGCAGCACGGCTCAAAAGGCGAGGAGGAGTGGCGCTGCCTCGGTGGCACCTCCTGCGGTCAGTGCCGCTGCCGAGTCCGCCTCGTCCGCCTCGTCACCCTCTTCCGCACACGCGGGCACAGCAGGCGCGAGCGCACAGCAGGCAACGGCTGCAGCACAGCACAAGGAGGAAGAAGATGAGGACCACGACGTGTTTGCGTCGGATGAGCAGCCATCGTTGGCAACAGCGCCCACGTCGCCGGTGCGCCTAGGCGGCGGCGGGAGCCCAGGAGACGGCGGCAGCAGCGGTCGCATGCCCCTGCATGAGTTCCTGATGCAGTCGGCACGGATGCCATCCAGCCGCATGCGCACAAAGTACGCCGGCGGGTCGTCGTCGCAGCGCAGCACTGTGGCGGCGGTCGCTGAGCTGTCGCAGCAGCAGCAGCAGCAGTGGCAGCAGCAGCAGCAACAGGAGGAGGAGCAGCATGAGGGTGGTGGCGGCGCCGCACCTGCGGTCGCAGCAGACCCTGCGGTTGCAGGCATGCCGCCTCCCAGCCTGCCGCCTGTGGACGCTGCTGCTTTGCCTGCTGTGGACATTGGCGCCCCTGTGGGTGCAGCACCGCAGGCGCGCCCAGGGTCTCGCGTGAGCGATGAGAGAGACGAGGTGCGCGGCAGCAGGCCGCACTCGGTCAAGAGCAACGTGTGCAGCAGCAGCAGCAGCAAGACACCGGTGTGGATGAGGGAGATTGACAGCGATGGCAACGCGCTTGCCAAGACCGCAGCTGAGGCCTCTTCTTACTCACAGCCAAAGCAGCGCGGTGCAGCTGATGCAGCTGCTGGCTCAGTTCACGCAAGGGCACAGGCGGTGGAGTCTGCATCAGAGGTGGCGGCCTCGTCCTCCTCACAGCCAAAGCAACGTGATGCAGTCGCTGAATCAATTCACGCAAGAGCGCAGGCGATGGCATCTGCAACAGCGGTGGCGGCTGCGCATGCCGCAGCTGGAGCTCCTCCTTCCTCACAGCCAAAACAGCGCGGTGCAGCCACTGCAGCTGCTGGCTCAGTTCACGCAAGGGCGCAGGCGGTGGAGTCTGCGGCAGCAGTGGCGGCTGCAGCTGAGGCCTGTTCCTCCTCACAGCCAAAGCAGCGCGGTGCAGCTGCTGGCTCAGTTCACACAAGGGCGCAGGCGGTGGAGTCCGCGTCAGCGGTGGCGGCTGCACATGCTGCAGCTGAGGCATCTTCCGCCTCGCAGCCAAAGCAGCGCAGCGCAGCCGCTGGCTCGGTTCACGCGAGGGCACAGGCTGTGGAGTCCAGGGCAGCTGCAACAACAGACCACGCAGCTACTGCAGAGGACCAGAAGCCGCAGTCTGTCATGCGCATCGTCCGCAGCTCGAGCAAAAAGCCGGCATGGATGCGGGAGATGGGAGCTGGCATGCAGGATGAGGATGAGGGTGGGGCGCTCGACCCAAGTGAGGGCCAGCAGCACAAGCCGCAGTCAGTCATGCGCATCGTGCGCAGCTCCAGCCAGAAGCCCAAGTGGATGCAGGTGATGGGTTGCGCCGGCGACGGCGATGGTGGCACCACTGTGATTCCAGCCCAACGAGCCACCACAGAGGGATCTGCGTCGTCCGGCGCAGTGATTCAGAAGGTGCAGGCAGTGGATGCCGCTGCGAGTGCTGCAGCACAGTCGGCTGCATCGCAGCCAGTGCGACAGCCCGCCAGGTTGAGCGCGGCGCTAGCTGCTGCCAGCGATGTTGCTGGCGTGGATGCTGGGAATGCCAGCGTGCACGTGCAGGTATGGTTTCTCATCTGCCGCAGCTGCTCGCCGTGCTAAGCCGTGCTCTTTCTATATCATGACACAACCTCCTTACACATATTTCCCCCCGCACCGTCACCTCCCTCGCAGCCTGATATCGGCCAGGCTCCATCTGCTGCCAGCCACATTTCTGGCATGGATGCTGAGATGGCCAGCGCTCACGCGCAGGTGTGCCCTCTCAACTGCATGCCGTGCCCTCGCTAGTTCACGCCATACGACCTACTGACGCCCTTTTCTCCCCGCATCACAACACTCCTCGCAGCCTCACATCGGCCAGGCTTGCAGCTCTAGTGCAGGCGCGGAGCCAGGCCTGCAGGGCGAGCCTGCCGGGCCAGCTGCTGAGACAGCGGCACTGGAGCAGATGCGCATGCCGGCTGCCGCTCCTGACAGCAGCGTTGAGGAGGTTTCAATTGCAAGCTCTGGGCAGGGCCCACAATTTGTCGTGCACATTGTGTGCAGCTCAAGCCAGCGGCCTGCGTGGATGGATGAGCTGGATGCCAGCAGCTCAGACGCTGAGTCATCCGGTGGCGCACTGTTTGCACCCCGCACCTCAGCGCCCGTTGCCGCCACTGGGGCAGTCAGGAGGAGAGCAGCCGACGTGGAGGCTGCTGTTGCAAGTGCTGACGTTGCTGCTGCTGAGTTAAGCCTTCAGGGGAGGCAGTCCGAGTCACGCATCGCGCACAGCTTCAGTCAGTCGGCAAGGACGAGCAGCACGGGTGGCGGCGCAGGTCTGCCGTCTGATGCCCTGGATCACACGCCCGCCGCGCAGCTGCAGCGAGCTGGTTCCACGGCTGTTGTCACCACCGCTCCCCAGCCATCACAGATGCGTGGCCTCGGTGGTGGCGGTGAGCCACAGGGTGGTGAGCACACCTTGCCTGCTGCCAAGCCCACGGTCATGCTGGAATCAGAGGGCGTCAAGTGCATGCCTGGGGCTGTGGATGCCGCCACAACAGCCGCGGTCAGTGCCACGCCCAAGGGAGCCAACAGCGCTGCTGCCCCTGACAGCTCTCACCGCTTTGCTGCTGCGGCATCTGCTGCTGCGGCGATGACTGCTGCGGCGGCAGAGGTGCTGGAGCATGCAGGCGTGGAGGACGTGCTGTCCGCGCTCGTCACCGAGCCGTCGATGCGGTCCACCAGCGCCGCTGCCCCTTGCAGCTTACGCCGATGCGCCGGAGCGGCGTCTGCAGCTGCTGACGAGGGAGTGCCAGCGGAGGAGGTGCCGCCAGCGCCACTCACCCAGCCGCCAATGCCTTCAACAAGCATCGCTGCCCCTGGCAGCTCGCACCGCTTTGCTGGTGTGACGTCTCCGGCGGATGCGGAGGCGGAGGCGGCGGCAGCTGACGCGCCAGAGCATACGCGCATAGAGGACGTGTTGCCAGAGCTTGTCACACAGCTGTTGATGCCGTCTGCTTTGCGCAGTGCGGCACCAGCTTGCGACAGCGACGCCGATGGTGTGGATGCCGAGAATGCCAGCGTGCACATGCAGGTATGCTTTCTTAACTGCCTTAACTCTTGCAGAGCTCTTCCTATATCATATGACAACTTCGTGACACACACAAACACACGACGCTACACCCTCGCAGCCTGGCGACAGCAAGTCATCATCTGCCAGCGACGCTGATGGCTTGGATGCTGAGACTGCTAGCGCTCATGCGCAGGTATGTATTCTTAACTGTTTCCTGTGCCCTTCCTATTTCATGCCACACGACCGGCTGACGCGCCCCCCCCCCCACATCACAACATTCCCCGCAGCCTCATATCGTCCAGGCTCGCAGCTCTGGTGCGGGCACAAAGCCAGGCCTGCAGGGCAAGCCTGCCGAGACAGCGGCTGAGACAGCGGCTGAGACAGCGGCTGAGACAGCGGCGCTCAAGCAGATTTGCATGCCGGCCGTCGGCGTCTGCTGCGGCCAGCCGGCGTCTGCTGCTGCGACAGTGGTGATGGCGGTGGCGGTGGCGGCTCAAGTGCCAGAGCCTGTGGGCGTGCTTGACGTGCCAGCAGTGCCAGTCGCTCAGCCATCGATGGGCTCGACGAGCTTTGCCGGCAACTCGCGTTGCTTTGCTGATGAGGCATCTGCTGCTGCTGCTGCTGCTGCTGCTGCTGCGAACGAGCCAGGGCCTGTGGGCATGGAGGGCGTGTCGCCAGCACCAGTCACTCAGCCACCGGTGCGGCCGAGGAGCATCGCTGCCTCTGGCAGCTCGCACCGTTTTGATAATGCGGCGTCTGCTGCCGCAGCGGTGACTCCTGTGGCGGCGGCTGCTGCAGCGGCAGCAGTGGACGTGCCAGGGCCTGCGGGTGTGGACGGCGCGCCGCCCGCGCCAGTCGCCCATCTGCCAATGCGGCCAACCCGCATCGCTGCCTCAGGCACACGCCGCTCTGCTGGTGCGGCATCTGCTTCTCCTGCTGCTGCTGCGGACAATGCAGGGCCTGTCGCCATGGAAGCCGTGTCGCCAGCGCCCGTCACCCAGCCACCGGTGCGGCCGAGGAGCGTCGCTGCCTCTGGCAGCTCGCGCCTTTTTGACGATGCTGCGTCTGCTGCTGCAGTGGCGACTCCTATGGTGGCGGCTGCTGCAGCGGCAGCGGCGGACGTGCCAGGGCATGCGGGCGTGGACGGCGCGCCGCCCGCGCCAGTGACCCAGCCGCCGATTTGCTCAATGAGCACCGCTACCGCTGGCAGCTCGCGCCGCTTTCCTGATGAGGCGTCTTCTGCTGTGGCGGTGGACGCGCCTGGGCATGTGAACGTGCTGCCCATGCCAGTCCCACAGGCGCCGATGCGGTCGACGGGCATCACTGCCACTGGCACCTCGCTCTGCTTTGCTGATGCAGCGTCTGCTGCTGATGATGAGGGAGCGCCGGTGGAGGACGCGCCGCCCGCGCCAGTCACCCAGCCGATGCGGTCAACAGGCATCGCTGCCTCAGGCGTGCGCCACTTTGTGTCTGCTTCTCCTGCTGCTACTGTGGACGAGGCAGGGGCTGCGAGCGTGGAGGACGTGCCCCCTGCGCCTGCCCACCAGCTGTTGATGCGTTCGACGAGCATCGCTGACAGCTCGTGCCGCCTTGCTGGCGTGGCTGCTGCTGCGGCGGTGGCAGCCGCTGCTGCTATGTCGGCGGCAGCGGACGTGCCAGGGTATGCAGGCATGGGGGATGTGCAGCCAGGGCCAGTCACCCAGCCATTGATGCGATCAATGAGCGTCGCTGGCAGGTCGTGCCACTTTGCTGATGCGGTGCCTGCTGCTGATGATGAGGGAGCACCAGCGGAGGAGGTGCTACCTGCGCCCGTCACCCAGCCGCCAATGCATTCATCAGGCGTCGCTGCCGCTCGCAGCTCGCACCGCTTTGCTGGTGCGGCGTCTGCGGCGGAGGCGGAGGCGGAGACGGCTGACGCGCCAGAGCATGCACGCATGGAGGGCGTGTTGCCAGAGCTTGTCACACAGCTGCCGATGCAGTCTGCTTTGGGCGCAGCACCAGCTGCTGGCATGGATGCTGAGACTGACAGCGCACAGGTGTGATTCCTCAACTGCCTCAACTGGTCGCCGAGCTCTTCCTATATCATCTGACAACTTCCTGACACAAATCCCCCCCACCCCCACCCCCACGCAACACCCTCGCAGCCAGGCATCGGTCAGGCGCCATCTGCTGCTAGCAACATTTCTGGCATGGATGCTGCGACTGCCAGCGCTCACGTGCAGGTAGGGTTTCTTGACTGCTTGCCGTGCCCTTGCTATTTAATACACGCGACCTGCTGACGCCTCTTCCCCCGCATCACAACACTCCTTGCAGCATGACATCGGCCAGGCTTGCAGCTCTAATCTGGGCACAGAGCCAGGCCTGCAGGGCAAGCCTGCTGAGACAGCGGCTGAGACAGCGGCGCTCAAGCAGATGTGCATGCCGGCCGTCGGCGTCTGCTGCGGGCAGCCGGCGTCTGCTGCTGCGACAGCGGTGACGGCGGTCGCAGCGGCGGCTCAAGTGCCAGGGCCTGTGGGCCCGAAAGAGGTGTCACCCTCGCCCGTCACCGAGCCGTCGATGCGGCCGAGGAGCGCCGCTGCCTCTGGCAGCTCGCGCCGCTTTGCCAATGCCGCGTCAGCTGCTGCAGCGATGCCTCCGGTGGCAGCAGCTGCTGTGGCGGCAGCCGCTGCTGCGGCGGCAGCGGCAGGCATGCCAGGGCATGTGGGCGTGGACGACTTTCCGCCAGCGCCAGTCACCGAGCTGCCAATGTCCTCAACGAGAGCAGCTGCCTCAAGCTCGCGCCGCTTTGCTGATGCGGTGCCTGCTACTTCTGCTGCTACTGCTGGCATGCCAGGGCCTGTCGAGGACGTATCGCAAGCGCCAGCCACCCAGCCACAAATGTGGTCAACGAGCGTTGCTGCTGCTGGCAGCTCGCGCCGCTGGCAGCTCGCACCGGTCGCCGCTGCGGACATGCCACGCGTGCCTGATGGCCAGGCATCGAACAGCGTTGCGGCTGCATCGGCTCATATACCGCCTGTGTCTGACCCTGTTGCTCCAGTGGAAACCCGAAACGCGCCCTCGCTTGTGCGTCGACCCTCATTGCGCTGGGTGCTGGACTCGGCTGAGGCTTGCACGTCTGCGCATCCAGAGACGATGGACGCAGCGGACAGCTCAATGGTGGGCGCGCTGCAATCATCAGCAAAGGTAGCCACTGGCGCGCGTCCACCGATGCAGGACGCAGGAAGCGGCTCAATGGTGGGCGCGCTGCTATCATCAGCAGAGGCAGCCACTGGCGCACATCCACAGATGACGGGCGCAGCAAGCGGCTCAGCAGTGAGGGCGCTGCTATCATCAGCAGAGGCAGCCACTGGCGCACACCCACGGATGCAGGACGCAGCAAGCGGCTCAGCTGCGGTGGACGTGATGCAATCATCAGCAGAGGCAGCCATGAGTGCGCATCCACAGATGCAGGACACAGCAAGCGGTTCAGCTGTGAGCGCGCTGCGATCATCAGCAGAGGCAGCCACTGGCGCACATCCACAGATGCAGGACGCAGCAAGCGGCTCAATGGTGGGCGCGCTGCGATCATCAGCAGAGGCAGCCACGAGCGCGCGTCCAGAGATGACGGACGCAGCGAGCGGCTCAGCAGTGGGCGCGCTGCGGTCATCAGCAGAGGCAGCCACTGGCGCGCGTCCACAGATGCAGGATGCAGCAAGCGGCTCAGCGGTGGACGTGATGCGATCATCAGCGGAGGCAGCTACTGGCGCGCTTCCACAGATGCAGGACGCAGCAAGCGGCTCAGCAGTAAGCGCGCTGCGATCACCTGCAGAGGCAGCCACTGGCGCGCACCCAGAGACGATGGACTCAGCAAGTGGCTCAGCTGTGGGCGCGCTGCGGTCATCAGCAGAGGCAGCCACTGGTGCGCATCCACAGATGCAGGATGCAGCAAGCGGCTCAGCTGCGGTGGACGGGATGCGATCATCAGCAGAGGCAGCCACTGATGCACATCCACAGATGACGGACGCAGCAAGAGGCTCAGCGGTGGACGTGATGCGATCATCAGCAGAGGCAGCTACTGGCGCGCATCCAGAGACGATGGACGCAGCAAGCGGCTCAGCAGTGGGCGCGCTGCGATCATCAGCAGAGGCAGACACTGGCGCGCATCCAGGGACAATGGACGCAGCAAGCAGCTCGGCAGTGGGCGCGCTGCGACCATCAGCAGAAGCAGCCACGAGTGCGCGTCCAGAGATGACGGACGCAGCGAGCGGCAGCCCCAGGCGCGTTGTCGATGCATCCACAATGCCCGAGTCTCCGCGTGGCGTCAGCAACAGCCGCAGCCCCGCCTCACCTGTCGCTCCTCGGCGGCTTCTGCTGGAAAGCCCTCTGCGGCGTGTCTCCATGCTGACCGAGACACCGCCACCGACACGCAGGCTGACAACAGAGGAGTACATGAGGCGTGTAGTTGCCGCAGTGGGCAGCGCTCAGCGAGCCCAGGCGAAAGCTCAGTCGCCATACCGCGAGTCAATGGTTGACGCTCTGCAACAGCAGGAGGCGGACGCACCTGGCAGCCCTGCTCCAGCTGTGCCCCAGGCGCATGCCACCGCCCAGGCATCTGCCTCGCCTGCCAGCGAGTCGAGCCTCGACCGCAGTGCAGCCAGCAAGGCCGATGCCAGCATGCAGCATTCTGGCAGGAGTGTGAGCTCAGCCCAGACCGACGCACCCGCCAAGGCGACGCCAGCGCCATCTGCCGGTGTGTGCAATGGCAGCGGCGGCAGCACAGCCAGCAAGGCAGATGTTGGTGTGCAGCACTATAGCACGAGGGCGAGCTCGACCCCAGCCCCGACCGACGCACCCACCAAGACGACGCCAACGGCATCTGCAAGTGTGCACGACAGCAGCCGCGTCAGCGCAGCCGGCAAGGCGGATGCCGGTGTGCAGCACGCTGGCACGAGGGCAAGCTCAGCCCAGACCGACGCACCCACCAAGGCGACGCCAACGGCATCTGCACGTGTGCACGACAGCAGCCGCGCCAGCGCAGCCGGCAAGGCGGATGCCGGTGTGCAGCACGCTGGCACGAGGGCAAGCTCAGCCCAGACCGACGCACCCACCAAGGCGACGCCAACGGCATCTGCAAGTGTGCACGACAGCAGCCGCGCCAGCGCAGCCGGCAATGCCGATGCCGGTGTGCAGCACGCTCGCAGGAGTGTGAGCTCAGCCCAGACCAACGCACCCACCAAGGCGACGCCAGCGGCATCTGATGGTGCGTGCGATGGCAGCTGCGGCAGCGCAGCTGGCAAGACGGATGCCGGCATGCAGCACGCCGGCAGGAGTGTGAGCTCAGCCCAGACCGCCGCACCCACCAAGGCATCTGCCATGGTTTGCGACGGCAGCCGCAATAGCACAGCCGGCAAGGCGGATGCCGGTGTGCAGCACGCTGGCACGAGGGCAAGCTCAGCCCAGACCGACGCACCCACCAAGGCGACGCCAACGGCATCTGCACGTGTGCACGACAGCAGCCGTGCCAGCGCAGCCGGCAAGGCGGATGCCGGTGTGCAGCACGCTGGCACGAGGGCAAGCTCAGCCCAGACCGACGCACCCACCAAGGCGACGCCAACGGCATCTGCAAGTGTGCACGACAGCAGCCGCGCCAGCGCAGCCGGCAATGCCGATGCCGGTGTGCAGCACGCTGGCAGGAGTGTGAGCTCAGCCCAGACCAACACACCCACCAAGGCGACGCCAGCGGCATCTGATGGTGCGTGCGATGGCAGCTGCGGCAGCGCAGCTGGCAAGACGGATGCCGGCATGCAGCACGCCGGCAGGAGGGCGAGCTCAGCTCAAACGGACGCGCCCCATCATGCACGCCCTCAGGTGATCTGACAGCCCAAGGCATGCGTGCGTGCGTGCATGGTGTGTGCGTGCACACACTGCGTGTTACGAATGCCCGCTGCACATGCTCTCTGATGCCCCCCCCTGCCCCCCCCCCCCACGCTTGGATGCCCTAAACCCTAAACCCTAAACCCTAAAACCCTACACCCTAAAACCCTAAAACTCTAAACCCTAAACTCATGGCCTCACTGCACTCACAGGCGGGCGAGATTGTGGCATCGGCCAGCCAGGGCGACCTGCAGTGCAGCATCCAGCAGATGGCAGACATGGTGGAGCGACTGCGCGTTGGAGACGTCGGCACGCAGGCAGGAGGGCACGCTGGACTGCAAACCGGGGCAAGTCCGGCGCCTGCGCCGCACTCGGCCGATCGCGCGCCTACAGCGTGTGCAGCCAGGCGGCCACAGCAGACGCCAGCCCAGGCGGTCGCAGCGCCGGTCCGCACGTCATCACCCCAGGCTGCAGCGGTTGGCATGGTGGGCGCGGTGGCATTGTCGAACCCACTCAACATGCTGCTGCGCTTTGGGAACACGCTCAGGAGCACGCATGCGGCGCACACGAGCGGAGCACGAACTGCTTCGTCCGGCATGCGTCCGGCTGCCCTGGCGCCCGAGGCGCCTGCCACACCGGCCGAAACCAAGTATGGCACTGCCGCCCAGCACCACGCACACGCCGTGGCAGAGGGCTGCACCGTGCCATCCCCAGAAGCGCCCCCTGCGAGCGTCAGTCTGAGTGTGGCTGCTTCTGAGTCGATGCCTCTGCCTGCTCAGGTGAGGCGCTTCCCATGATATCACTACCTCCTTTTCTGGTGATAGCGACGCCCTTGCTGACCCACCCACAAACACGCAGTCCGCAGGATTTGGGATGTGCATGTGAAGACTCCATTGATGGGCTTGCTTTGCACTGACTTGACCCCGCCGACCCATCCCCACAGGCGAGCAGCGTCACCGCCAGTTCGCCAAGCAGCCTGTGGGCGGGAGTGGCAGCCTGCGCGTACTCCGCGTGCTCTGATAAGCGTACATTCAACGCGCTCCTGGAGCACCATGCGACGCGGCTGCGCAGCCCCGGGCCTCACATGGTGCTGCACCATGTCGGTGTGCGGCCGTCCGCGGTGGCCGTCGCTGAAGGAGCCCATGATGACGTTGTTCCTGCTGCAGCTGCGCATGTCAGCCTGGGCACGCAGGCGACGCCTGTTGGCAGGACAGGGCAACAGCCCACGCAACAGGTTGGTCTTGATGTACAGCCCAGTGTTTTGATAACGAAAAAACGTAGTATAAGGACGCCCGGTCTCAGGCATCTGTGCTGACACGCAACAGGTTGGTCTTGGTGTACAGCCCCCTCAAATTGTTCAGGGGGGGGTTGGGGGGGGTCTAGAGGGAGGGTGTCTTTAGGGGGCTGTTGGGGGTTCGGGGTACCCAAGGAGGGTCTAGCTGGCGGGTGGGGGTGTCGTTTCGGGCGGGGGGGGTGGGGGTTCGGGAAGCTGACCGACCGTTGACTCGGAGGGGGAAGGAAGGTGCCATGCGCACACCGCCCTTTTTCTGCGCCGCGACCCGCGCGACGCGGCGCCCCGCAGGGGACCCGGTCAAAGAAGCCATGGTTGACCGCGAGGCGTTGACCGTTGACCGAACGTTGACTCGGAGGGGCAGTTCCATGCGCGCCCCCCCCCCGCTTTTCTGGCTCAGTGTTCCCCACGACGCGGCGCCGCAGGGGCTCGGTCAAAGAGGCACCGTTGACCGCAAGGAGTTGACTGTTGACCAACCGTTGACTCGGAGTGGGGGTGCCACGCGCACGCCGCCTTTTTTTTGGCGGAGCGACCCGTGGCCCCGCAGGGGCGCGGTCAAAGAAGCCCCGTCGACCACATGGCGTTGACCGTTGACCGACCGTTAACTGGGTGTGAGGGGGGCAGGCCAACGCGCCCCATTTTTCGTGGCGCAGGGTTCCGCGCGATATTGCTCGCCCGCACAGGATTGACCCCGCAAGGACGATAAGGGAGAAAAACTCGTTCCGAAGCTAAATAGAGTGCCACACTCACGGCGGTGCCTGGTTCGGCATGCAGCCGTGCAGACTGCCGTCCTGAGTGGCGGTGCATGCGCCGTGAGCTCGTGGCTGTCACACTAGGAGCCCCTGCTCACCCAGCCGAATTCGACTGTTCCGGCTGTACTGCAGTGGGAAGGGGCTCTGTCGCTCTGAGGCACTAAAGGTGTCGCATACGCCCCCCCCCCTGCAGCCCTTTATGCCTGTGCCTTTCTGCTGGGACAAGGCCCTACAGTGGCGTAGAGGGACAGTCTGCGCCCTCTAGCAACGGTTGCGGCCCAAGCATGGGTTCCCCTTGGGTGCGGCCCAAGCATGGGTTCTCCTTGGGCCTGTCAACTCGCCTAATCAACAGGTCTTGGCCCCCACCCCCCTCCCCCCAGCAGCCACCCCAAACAGCCCCACCCCACCCCAAAGGCTTCCACCTCCTTGGGCGGGGAGGGGGGGGGGGAGGGAATGTCCCAGAGAAGCATCCAGCCCACACAAAAATTAGCTCAACCCCCACCAGCGCTCCAACTCATCCCAAACCCCTAAAGACCCGGAACACCAAATGTGACCGTAACCGCCACCTTCAACTACAGCCACCTACAAATCCACCCCCCCACCCAACCACCACCCCGCCAGCGAGACACGACCCCCACCCGACACAACCCCCATAGACCCCCCTCTCCCTAAACCCTGTGTTTTGATAACAAAAACGTAGGAAGGGGACGCCCGGTCTCGGGCACCTGTACTGACACGTGTGTTATGCATGCATCGCAGGCTTCAACGGCCACGCGCTCCTCTGCACTTGCTTGCGTGCACCCGGCGCACGGGCAGCCCGCTGGGGCGCAGCTATCAAATGCGCCCCGGATACCGAGCTGGCGCAGGGACATCGACCAGGTGGCTGCCCACGTCAACGCTCTTCAGTCCAAGTCACACGAGAAGGCCGCGCGTGCGACGCGCGAGGCACAGGCGATCCATGCGATGGAGGACACGAGTTGGCAGCGCGAGATCTCAGACATGGCTGCTATGGTGGAGTCGCTGCGTGCATCTGGTGACGCACCGTCGCCACCGCTGCCACCGCCGCCTGAGCAGCCTTCTTCCTGCTCCCCCTACGACACCAAGGCACGCTCTGCTGCAGCTGCGGCCGCCCACAAGTACGACCACCTGCTGGCGCCTTGCGGCATGTCAAGCTGGCGCCAGGGCATCGACCAGGTGGCTGCCCGCGTCAACGCTCTTCAGTCCACGTCAGAGTGCAAGCCAGGTGCGCACGAAGCGCAGGCGTGCGCGGCTGACTCTGGCTGGCAGCGAGAGATTGACGAGATGGTGCAGATGGTGGCGAGGCTGCGCGACGGGCCGCCGGGCGCGCAGCAGCAGCAGCCGAGGTGCACCGCAGACACTGCAGCACTGCCCACCGCGCCTGTGCCCGCACCCTCTGCGCGCCGCCACACGCTCCCCTCGCAGCCGCGCGCAGTGCAGCCCGCCGCCGTTGCCCTCCCAGATGGAGAATGCAGCGCAGCCCACTCACCGGGCTCCGCGTCTGTCGTGCGCGCCAGTGGCAGCCTAGGCGGCAGAGGCGCCCTGCAGCACGCGCCCACGTGGCGCCGCGGCATTGATGACATGGTGGCAAGCGTGCACCGTCTGGACGTGCAGTCGGAGGCGTGTGCTGCGGGCGTCGTTGTAGGGGGCCCTCTCCGCCCGCATACCGCGCGCGAGCATGGCAGCGGCGGCAGCAATGGCTGGCAGCGAGAGATTGACGAGATGACGCAGATGGTGGCGAGGCTGCGCGACGGGACGTCGGGCGCGCAGCAGCAGCCAGAGCCCGCTACCCAAAGGCACGCGCCTGTATCAGCACCCTCTGCGCGGCGCCACACACTTCCCTCGCAGCCGCAGCCGCGCGCTTTGCAGCCTGCTGTTGTGTTCGCCGACATGGCCCTCCCCGCAAGAGAGGGCAGCGCAGGTTACTCACCCGGCCACTCTGCGCCCGTCATGCGCGGCAGTGGCAGCCTAGGCGGCATAGGCGCCCCGTCGCACGCGCCCTCGTGGCGCCGCGGCATCAATGACATGGTGGCGAGCGTGCACCGTCTGGACGTGCAGTCGGAGGCGCGTGCAGCTGGCATTGCTGTGCCGGTGGCTGGGGGCCCCGCCCGCCCGCACACCGCGCGCGAGCATGGCAGCGGCGGCAGCGATGGCTGGCAGCGTGAAACCGACAAGATGGCGCAGATGGTGGAGGGCCTTAAGCTGCGCGATGGGCGCACCGGCGCCACAGCGCACGCTGACCGCCGCCAACTCACCTCCCCACACTGCTGCACAGGCCAGAGATTGGGCGCGACGGCGGCAGCAGCAGCTGCAGCAGCAGTGAGAAGCGCGCGCCGCTACACCGCGCCCGCCGTGGCACCCGCACACCAGCATACTGTGCCGGCCCCGCCACCCGCGATGCCTCAGTTTGAAACCCCAACCCCATAATCCCCCCCACACACACCTCACGAGGATCGCTGCCTCGACGCCGTGTCTGTACGAAGCCGTGACCAGGGGGGGACCGCATAAGTGAGCGGTTGGCGCGTGATCAGCCAGCGGCGCCTGCTGAGAAAGAGAGCCACAATGATGATGATGATGATGGATGTTACAGTCAGGGACACCTCTAAAGGCGTATAAGACCGTGCTCGGCGCCATATGGCCCGAGCACCTTACTGAGATGGCTGGCTGTTGGTGGTAGGGAACCCCAACTCTGTAAAGAGCGTGGGCGCACCCCTAGGTCCCCTACCGCAGCGGCAGCAAACGCTTGTTGAAGTCGGTGAGCGCATGTTGGGAAACGGAAAACGCAAGGCAGGTTCGTCGCCAATTGCCAGAAGAGACATCCCCCCGTGGGGAGAAAGGCCAAGACGTGGCCGAAAAGGATATCCAGCCGGGCCGCAACCTCTAACGTGTTAAGGGGTTTTCTAACTGGGATTTCAACCAGCATTCACAGGATTCTCAACCTGTTACCCTTAACCCGGCTCTGAGCAGAAGCTGACCCCTTGTAGTTGCACCGAGCACGACATTGGACGTGTCGCAGGCCCCCCCCCTGCTGAAGGGGGGAGGCACAGAAGGACTCGGTGAGGGGCACATCCCTAAGCCTAACTACCTAGAAAGGGGCTGGAAAACAATAACGACGAACTAATAATGGGTGTGCGATTGATGCACAGCTGTGTGCAATTGATTCCTTGAGGAAATTCATGGGGGAATAACAAACTAAATGGGAGGGCATGTTCAACGTAAAAGTGAAGTGATGATGTTCAATGTGTAATTAACTTTAAGGCTGTTGATCACTGGTTACACAGGTGTGTTACACAGAAGAAGCGTGTTAACAAGCAGTTGCAACTGCAGTGGACGTGCGGCTGGGAGAGGCGTGAGCACGTGAACGGGTGGCTCGGGCGTTTGCACGTGGACGGGAGGCTCTGGATAGGCAGGGATGTAAAGTCCCGCTTTTTGGGGCCATTAGTACCTGTATTATACCGCAAACTGCCCAAAACGATAAGTACCGCTTAGTACCGCTGATAAATACCGCGAAAAAGTGTGGGGGCTCGTCTGGCGACAGCCACGGACCGCAGGTCTGCATGGAGTTTAAATCCGAGCGGTGCTGTGGATAGTCTTCGCTGTCGTCTTTCCAACACAAGTAGAATGATCCAAAACCATGTGGAGGGGCGTGAGGAAAAGCCAATTTAGTGTGGGAGGTGCCCACACCAATCCGAACCCGAAAGGCTTCGCGCTTCGGTCTGCCCCACACCATGGAGACTCTCTGTGGTGCCAACGAGGGCCTGGCGGTCATGCCCGACGATGATGGCGATGAGATGGTGGATATCTCATGAGAGGCCCTCATGAGAGGCCCCCTCCATGACTCATGAGGGCCTTCTAGAGGCTTCTACTGAGAGCCTAGCGCCCCAGGGACTGTGGTTAGAACCAAAAACTGCTGGGGGTCTTGCTGGGGGCTGGGGAGTAAGAGCTGAGTGCGTGCGCACCTGGAGAAATGCTTATAACAGCTGTAAACAAGGAGTTCTGCAATCGCGGTATTTATTGCATATTTATCAGCCCATCCCATTAGTACCCCATTAATACTTCAAAAAGATATCGGCGTATTATACCCGTACTAGGTACGTTACATCCCTTGCGATAGGGGCCGGGAAGTTTTTACAGAACAAACAATCGTCACAAAAATCGTGGTCAAACGGAAAGAAGGATTTGAATGTGCCCCACCACAGATTCGAGGGACTGGCACACCAGCACATGTCGCCGCACCCGCCCCTCTCGCTGTCACGCCCGCATGTTGTGTCAGCAGTTTTCGCAACTCGCGTAATGCTGCTATCCCCACCACCTCGCCCCAGCTGTTGTGATCCCGACGTTCTGCAATTGTTGCTGCCAATGTTGCTGTAATTGTTGTTGCAATTGGCGCTCGCACTCGGATGCAGGCGAATATCTGGCGGCCCTCCCAGCCGAACTTTGATGCAGCATGCCAATGCGTCTGCGACCTGGATGTTCTGTGCGTGTTGGCAGGACAGGCGCGCTGCAGTGAGGGAGTGGCGCACGCTGGGCCACTCCCGGCACACACTGCACAGCAGCACGACGCAAAGCAACAGACAGGGAGGGGAAGGGGCATCCGCATGACTTCCAAAGTGTGTCCATCGCTCTCTCCCTCTCCTCTCGAGTTCTTCTGCGTCACCATTCGACGATCGAATCAGTGCTGTACATCATCCATCCAGCTGCGTGTGTGTTTGAAAGGTGTACATCGACGACCTCTTGCACTCTCCTCTCAGCGCTGGCCTTCCCGCTTCGACGCGGCCATGCCGCTTCTGAAAAAACGCCCGCATGGCGCTTCTGTTGTCGGGGCAGCGGCGGGGCGGCAGCGTGGGGCACGAGCGTCCGGCTCGCAGCAGCACATCTCGCTGGATTGCAGCAGCGACAGCGATGAGGACGACAAGGAGAACACGCCTGCGGTGCCCAAAGTCGTCAACGTCAGCCGTGGCGCGTCGGCGCCATTCAAGGTGGGAGGGGAGGAGGCTTCAGGCTTTGGCGCTGCCCATGCGCGCCCCAACTGCTGCACCGCCATGCGGCCTCTGCGCGTGTGCTGGCTGTGCAGCTGCAGCTGTGCATGCGCACCGCATGCCCCGTGTCCCCAACAGCACTCGTCAGCACCTGCTGCATGCATGCGACCCACCACTGCCATGCACACTGCCCTGTCTCCACCCACCGCCATGCGCCACTGCGCTGCCGCAGTGCCCGCTGCCCGCCTCCCACCCAAACGCGCCGGCTCCGGGTGCGCGGCGCGGCACGCTGGGCGCACGCAAGAGCGGCATGGCTGGCATGATGGCTGGCTTCGCTCGGGTGCTGGGACCTGGTGAGTCGTCTGCGGCACCAGGCTCTGCTGTGCCCCTCGGCGCGCCGCTGCTCGTGTTCGACCCCGACAACGACGACGACTGCCCGGGGCGCACGGATGACAGGGGCACGCTCAGCAAGGTGTTTGTCGAGCCCTTCATCGCTGCCAAGCTGCGGCCGCACCAGGCAGAGGGGGTGAAGTTCATGCTGCAGTGCATGCTGGGGCTGCGCAACCCAAAGCACACGGGCGTCGTGCTCGCGGACGGCATGGGCCTGGGCAAGGTGAGGCTGCAGCCAGCAGGGGAGGGCACACACACAGCTGGGTCGGTACGATCTGGTGGGCTGTCGGGGGCGCTTGTAGGAGTGGCGAACTGCTGCCTGCTAGTGGCTGACGGTGCGGTGCTGTGATCACATGACGGAGACACTGCACTAACGACACTGCTCTGACTATGTTCACGGTGCTGATGCACCCATCATGCGCACCGCAGACGTTCCAGTCCTGCGCCACGATCTGGACGCTGCTGACAACCGGCCTCCACTCTGGCAAGCCCACGGTCAAGCGCCCCGTGATCCTGTGCCCAAGCAGCCTGGTGTCCAACTGGGGCTCGGAGCTCATCAAGTGGCAAGTGCTGTGTTGTGGGCATGTTGTAGCATGAATGCAGCAGCGCATCATCAGAGCGCCACCAGTTTTACAGTTTTACGTGTTCGCGCCCGGAGGACCCCGGTGCGTGGGTCAGAGAGCCACCAAGCACCCCTGCCTCTCCCCTCCCGCCGCCGTCCAACTCGCGCCGCCACCTCCCCCACCCCCCACCTGCAGGCTGGGAAGCCGCGTCGAGCCTGTGCTGTGCGACGACACGCGCGCCGCGCAAGTCAAGGACACGCTCGGGCGCTTTGGTGGATTTACCAAGAACCGCAAGCCGCAGGTGCTCGTGATGAGCTACACGACGTTCAGGCTGCACAAGGCGCTAGGTGCGCCACTGCTGCTGCTGCTGCTGCTGCTGCTGCCGCTGTGTGTGTGCTTACGTGCGAGCGCTTGGTGCATGTGCAGAAATGCACGGACCACAGGCGTTCGCTGCTGTGCCACCGCCGCCACCTGGCGCAGCTTCCCCCTGCCAACACTGCGGTGTTGCCCACCGCCTGCCTGCGCGCCCCGCCTGCGCCTGCACGCAGTGTACTCCAAGGGCATCGACATGGTCATCTGCGACGAGGCGCACCAGCTGAAGAACGCCGCCAGTCAGATTACTCTGGCGGTCGCGGGCATGCCCGCCAAGATGCGCCTGCTGCTGACGGGCACGCCCATCCAGAACGACCTGGTAAGCCACCGTCACCCACCACTCGGATCGAGCTTGTTGGTGCATGTGATGATGGATATTACAGTCAGGGATACCCGCAGCGCGTGCTCCTCCTGTGCCTGAACCTCTGACGCTGCATCCCTGCTTTGCACACCCTTGATGGATGATACAGTCATGTTACGATACTCTGATCGTGCATGCTACCCAACAGTCTGCTGTTGGGCACCTCTGACGCTGCACCCCTGTCTCCACCCCCTGAAGATGAATGATACAGGTATTTAACACCTCTGATGGTGCATCCCTACCCAACAGTCTTTTGCTGGGCACCTGCTGGGCATGTTGCACCCGTGTCGCACACACCCCTGAGGATGGATCCATGCTACAGCTATGTTACGACACCTTCTATGGTGATGACCTTGGTCTGGTGTTGGACACCTCTGATGCCGCACTTCCCTGCGCAACACCTCGCGCAGATGGAGTTCTTCACGCTGTTCCACACCTCTGTTCCGGGGCTGCTGGGTGAGCTGTCTGCATTCAGGTGCGGAGGCTGCTGAATACGGGAGAAGGGCTACCCCAGGGCAGCAGGCATGCCCTGCCCACCCCCATTGCTGCTAGGTCCCATTGCTGCCACCGGAGGGCTGTGGTCGAGGCAGCTAGCAGCCGGGGCCTGGGTCGAGGTTCTTGCTAGCACAACAGAGCGAGTACTTCCTCACGGCGCTTGTGATTCTAGGCGCTCCTGACTGACACACACACGCTCACAACATGCACGCACGCCCCTTGACGCGTGGCAGGAAGCGCTACGAGAACCCGATCCTGCGCAGCCAGGACGCAGACGCAAGCGCCAAGGATGTGGCGATCGGCCAGGAGCGCAGCGTGGAGCTGCTCAACCTGGTGGGTTGAGGGGGGCTGGCAAGGGTTAATAAGGGCAGCAGCTGGTGGCAGGGCAGGGAGCAGGCACGTTGGTTGGTCTCTGCAGGGAGGATACAAAAGGGCTGCTCAGGGACCGACAGCATCTTTGGTTAGGCGGCGGCTGGTCAAGGCAGGCGGCAGGTTTGGTTGAGCTCTCCGGGGAGGGCTCTGCAGGGAGGAGGCATAAGCTGGTTAGGGCAGGCAGCAGCTGGTGAGGGCGGTAGCAATCTGGCAAGGGCAGCAGCAGGTGATGAGGGCAAGCAGGATCTGTTGGGGCCAGGCAGCAGCTGACAAGGGCAGGCATCAGAGTCGGTCGGTCTCTGCAGGGAGATCTCTACAGAGAGGAGGCAGAGGCTGATGAGGGCATGCAGCAGAATGTTGTGAGGGCAAGCAGAATCTGGTGGGGGCAGGCAGCAGGTGGTGAGGGCAGGCAGCAGCAGCTGATGTGGGCAGGCAGCAGGTGCTGAGGGCAGGCAGCAGGGTTGATTGGGCTCTGCAGGGAGGGCTCTGAAGCGAGGGCTCTGCAGGGAGGGCTCTGCCGGGAGGAGACATAAGCTGGTGAGGGCAGGCAGCAGGTGGTCAGGGCAGGCAGTAGCTGATAAGGGCAGGCAGCAGCGGCTGGTGAAGTCAGGCGGCAGGGTTGATTGGACTCTGCAGGGAGGGCTCTGCGGGGAGGAGACAGAAGTTGGTGAGGCTGGCAGCAGCTAACAATGACGAGCTGCAGAGCTGGTTGTTGGGGCGACTACTGAATTGTTGCGTCTTTCATTGGGCAGATGACAACACAGCTCTCCAGATGGTGGGATGCCAGCAGAAGATCTGGGAGAGAAATGCGCTGCTGGCTAGTCCCTGCCGTATCCAACACACGCACAGACCCGAGCTCACCAAATTGCGCCCAAACACACACACACACACAAACGCACACGTGCACACACACACACACACGCAGCAGTGTGGCGGCCTCCTGCTGTGCCCTATCCACTACACACACACACACACGTCCTCACTAATTGCGCACCCACACGGACAGAAAAACACACGTGTGCACACACACGTTTGCAGTGCGGCGGCTTCATGCTTCGCCGCACAAGCGCGATCAACAAGCAGTACCTGCCCGCGTGCGTGGAGACGGTGGTGTTCTGCCGCATGGCGACCCTGCAGCAGAGGCTGTACAGGTGTGGCGTAGGAGGGGTTTGTTTTGGGGCGGCAGTGTTTGTTTTAGGGGCATGGCGCGCTGGCTGCTGGTAGCAGGGGGTCGCCCCGCGACCTGCAGCGCACTGCATGGCGTATATTGTGGAGACGGTGGTGTTCTGCCGCATGGCAACCCTGCAGCAGAGGCTGTTCAGGTGTGACGTAGGAGGTGCTTGTTTTCGGACGCTAGTATTTGTTTTGGGGGCGTGGCGCGCTGGTTGCTGGTATCAGGCCTGACCCCCTAGGGGGTTGCCCTGTGACCTGCAGCGCACTGCGTGGCATCTGTTGTAGAGACGGTGGTGTTCTGCCGCATGACAACCCTGCAGCAGAGGCTGTACAGGTGTGGCGTAAGAGGGGTTTGTTTTGGGGCGCTAGTTTTGTTTGGGGGGCGTGGCGCGCTGGTTGCTGGTGTCAGGGGGTCGCCCTTTGACCTGCAGCGCACTGCGTGGCGTCTGTTGTTGAGACGGAGGTGTTCTTCCGCATGGCAACCCTGCAGCAGAGGCTGTGTAGGTGTGGCGTAGGAGGGGCACTGGGTACAGGTGTGGCATAGGAGGGACACTCGTTTGTTTGGGGTGCCCTGCAGGGTTGCACGGTACGTGAGTACGCGTACGTACGTATTTTTCGTACGTACGTACGCACGTACGTGAGGGAGCGTATATACGTACGCGCTGTACGCAGCACTATACGCCTTTTACTTGAAACACAAACGGCCATCACTCACGTTCCTGTGCTTGGATCGAAACCATTCCACTTGCATTGGAAAGTTTGTAACAAGGGCTATCGATAGCACTCATTTGTAGTATTGCACTGCAGTAGGGGGGGGGCCTTGGGTTCTGCTGCAGCACCACGCGCGCGCGCTTGCAACGATGCACACAACAGCGGACGGAACTCCCTGCCCTCTGCCTGGATTTGAGCCATTCGACTTGCATTGGAAAGTTTGTAACACGGGCTATCTGTCTGACCTCAGTATGCAGCACTGCAGTAAGGGGGCGTGCCTGCGGGGGTGCTGCTGCACACCACGCGCGCACGCGCTCGCACCGCACCACAAACAAAAAGGGCAGCAACTCCCTGCCCTTCAGGTGTCCCACAACTAGATCGCACTGGACAATCCTTTCTATCAGCTTTCCATTGCATGTTTAATGGTTGCGATCCGAGCACAGGAGCGTGAGTTATGGCCGTTTTTGTGGTTCAAGTAAAAGGCGTATAGTGCTGCGGCGTCCCGATTCTCGCACGCGTATGGCCAGCGTACGTACGTATTTCCGAAAAATACGTACGTACGTACGCTCCAGACCCGAAATACGTACGTACCGTGCAACCCTGGTGCCCTGGTGTGTGTTTGAGGGCGCTGCGTGTGCGGTGCTGGTTAGACCTCAAGGGGCTCGTCCCACGACCTGCAGCGCTGTGGCGCATGCCGTGGAGACATTGCGGTGTTGTGCCGCATGGCGAACCCGCAGCAGAGCCTGGCAGCTTCTTCCTGGGGTCTGCGCCCATGTGGGGCGCGCAGCGCGCGGCGCACGCTACGTCCTACACTTGCCCTCACCCGCCCTCCCTCCCACACTCCCTCCCTCATCTCCCCCTGACACTCCCACCCTCCACACACCCACGCAGCTCCTTCCTAGCGTCTGCGGTTGTGTGGCGCACGCTGCATCCTACTACCTCCATACATCCCTCCCTCCCTCCCTCATCTCCTTTCCCTTATCTACCCCTCACACTCCCTCCACCCACCCAACCACACAGCTTCTTCCTGGCGTCTTTGTTTGTGCGGCGCGCGCTGCATCCTACTCCCTCCCTCCCTTCCTTCATCTCCCTCCCACACTCCGTCCCTCCAATCACCCATGCAGCTTCTTCCTGGCGTCCGCGCTTGTGCGGCGCGCGCTGCATCCTACCCCCTCCCTCTCCCTCTCTCCCTCATCTCCCTTCCCTCATCTCCCTCCCACACTCCCTCCACCCACCCACCCACACAGCTTCTTCTTGGCGTCTGCGCCCGTGCGGCGCGCGCTGCACGGCAAGGCATCGGCTGACGGCCCCGACTTGCAGGTAGGTAGGAGCCTGGCATGAGAGGTGCTGAGAGTAGCCCTCCACTCTAGGCCCTGCCTGAGATCTGGTGAGAGGAGCCTTGCTAGGCGCGCGCTGCACGGCAAGGCATCGGCCGACGGCCCCGACTTGCAGGTAGGTAGGAGCCAGGCATGAGAGGTGCTGAGAGTAGCCCTCCACTCTAGGCCCTGCCTGAGATCTGGTGAGAGGAGCCTTGCTAGGCGCGCGCTGCACGGCAAGGCATCGGCCGACGGCCCCGACTTGCAGGTAGGTAGGAGCCAGGCATGAGAGGTGCTGAGAGTAGCCCTCCACTCTAGGCCCTGCCTGAGATCTGGTGAGAGGAGCCTTGCTAGGCGCGCGCTGCACGGCAAGGCATCGGTCGACGGTCCCGACTTGCAGGTAGGTAAGAGCCAGGCATGAGAGGTGCTGAGAGTAGCACTCTACTCTACTACTATACTACTCTTAAGCCCTGCCTGAGATCTGCTGAGAGGAGCCTTGCTAGGCGCGCTCTGCATGACAAAGCATCGGACGACGGCCCCGACCTGCAGGTAGGTAGGAGCCAGGCATGAGAGATGCTGAGAGTAGCCCTCTGATAAGCCCTGCCTGAGATCTGCTGAGGGGAGTCTTGCTAGGCGCGCGCTGCACGGCAAGGCATCGGCTAATGGCCCCGACCTGCAGGTAGGTAGGAGCCCTGCCTGTGGTCTGCTGAGAGGAACGCTGCACCCCTTGCTACTAATTGTAGCCCTGCCAAGTGCTGCCGAGCCTGGCTGAGTCATACTTAGCCCTGCTGAGCCCTGCTACTAGCAGCATGCATGCTGAGGGCATGAGATCTGCTGAGAAGAGCCCTGCAAGGAGCGTTTCTGGCCCCTACTGGGCCCTCCTGAACCCTCCACTCCTTTCCAGGAGCCCTTACTCTTCCTGAAATCTCCCATAAGCCCTAAAACCCTGGAATCTTCCTGATAATGAACCTTGACAAACCACAAAACCACCACACACAAAAACAAGTCCACCCTGCAGGCACTGCTTGTGATCACCGCGGCCAATCAGCTGTGCTCCCACCCTCTGTTACAGTTACAGTTACAGTTACATGGCATTCCAGCTAAGACAACACTCGTCCTAGTGCCACCGCCCTGTGAAGGACGATAGCCACCAGCCGGTTACCTGCCGTCTAGACCACCGCTCCCGCCGGCTAGTTTAGACCCAAACAAGTCCCTGAGGGACATGTCTGGCAAGGAGCGTATAGGAAAGGACCGTCCTCCTCCTGGCCTTTGAGGCCAACCACGCCGGCTGTGCCGACTGGCGGCGCTGAAGCAGAAAAGTCCCCGCCTGGCATGGTGCATGGTTGTCCAACTCCATGCATGGGGCTCTGCCTGCGCCCCATGCGTCATGCATGGCCAGGTCCCACCCTCCAGGGGGGCCTGGGCAAACAGAGTCGTCATGGCAGGCTGCCTGAAGACCAATGCCGACGCCAGTCACCGGCAGACGAGTGCCCCCGAGGGTGAGCGCGGTGACAAACGCTGCGATGGTGAAGCGGATAAACTCTGTTGTTGCCTCGGCGGTCACCACCGCTGAAGCCCTGATGGTAGCTCGCCCCCACGAGCAGCCATCTTGACCGATGTCCAGCATGCTTTGACGGGCGCCAGCTCCTCCGCCCGTCGATCAACTCGTCGAGATCGGTGCCGCATGGCGTCCTGCATGGGAGGAGGATAAGGGCCGTCTCCCAGCACGGGTCGCGGCAGCGCCGCGGCTACTCGCCAAGCCATGACAGCGCCGGGCAAGCCGCTCCTGTAGTTTCCACCGAGGGACAGTCTAGCAGGAGCCAGGCCAGTCGTATTTTATCCCGCTCGTCAGCGGCACGGAGATCCTAGTCACCAGCAGCGCCGCATTGCTGGGTCCAGGGCTCGGCGACGAGAACGCGCCTCCGTTAATCGAGCCCCCCTCTGCAGGCAAACCTAAAAAACAACCTGCCACCAACCCCACTCCAACCCCCAAACAAAATACCTCCAGGCGCTGCCCGCCATCGCTGCCCTAGAGAAGCTCTGATTCCACCCTCTGAAACCAAACTTAAACACAACACCCGTCACAGCCAATCCTAAACACCCCTCTCCCCCCTTTCAGCCAAGGCTGCGGGGAAGCGGGTGCAGTTCCACCGCGCGCGCCTCGTGGTTGACGGCGCGCGGGTGGCTGCACCTGCTTGCTAGATGGCATCCCCTCTGGGGGTGTTTTTGAAGGGGAGGTGGCGCCACACGCGTGCGGTGGCGGGTGCGGTGTGGTCGCTGAGTAGAGTGCTGCGGCGGGTGTGCTACTAGCCCCGCTTCCGGTGGTCTGGGGGAGGGCTTTTTGGTCCCTTCATGGTTTTATACCTTGGGTCCGCCCTCTGGCCATTTGAGGGGCTGGGTGTGCAGCCTGCACAGTGGTGCTGCTTGCTTGGCGCCCGCCACCAAGTGTGGATGGCGTTACCGTGGGCTACTTGTAGCTTGACCTTTTGTGGGCCTTGAGCCTTGTTTCTCTAAGTCCCACTGGAGCTTTGGAACCGTACGTGTGACCGCCAGAAGTGGATTGTAAAACTCTCATCATCATTTCAGACTCTCCCGCGACTACCGCGGTCAGAAACCTCTGCTCCCACCCTATGTACTGTGCAGCCTGACCTACAACAAGCCGCCAATCATAAACAAGCCGCCAAACCTTAAACAAACCACTAAATCATCAATCATCAACAAACCCACAACCTCCAGGCGCTGCCCACCACCACTGCCCTCGGGAAGCTTCCACCCTCTACAAACAAACCCAACCAAAATGCCCCCCACAGCCTGATAACTACCCCCCTCTCCCTTTCTACCCCCATACTTCTGTAAACAAGCCTAAACCAAAACCCCAACAAACCACTCAACTGCCACCAAACCACCAACCCTACAACAACAACCCCTCAGGCTCTGCCCGCGATCACCGCACTCAAGAAGCTCTGCTCTCACCCGGACCTCATACATGCGATGTTCCGGCAGCAGGGCAGCGGCGGTGGCAGCGGGCGGGCGTGCGCGCCGCAGCGCGAGCCGTCTACTGCCATCACGGGCTTCGAGGGATGCCTGTCCTGCTTCAGGTTGGTGCCGTCAGAGGGAGATGAGAGAGACACTGAGGGATCAGAAGGGGGCATGCACTGCTCCAGACCTGGGCCATTATAAGAGTCGTCCACTGTGATCACGGGCTTTGAGGGATGCCTGTCGTGCTTCAGGTTGGTACCGTCAGAGAGAGATGAGAGAGAGAGGGATCAGACAGACAGACAGACAGACAGACAGACAGACAGACAGACAGACAGACAGACAGACAGACAGACAGACAGACAGACAGACAGACAGACAGACAGACAGACAGACAGACAGACAGACAGACAGACAGACAGACAGACAGACAGACAGACAGACAGACAGACAGACAGACAGACAGACAGACAGACAGACAGACAGACAGACAGACAGACAGACAGACAGACAGACAGACAGACAGACAGACAGACAGACAGACAGACAGACAGACAGACAGACAGACAGACAGACAGACAGACAGACAGACAGACAGACAGACAGACAGACAGACAGACAGACAGACAGACAGACAGACAGACAGACAGACAGACAGACAGACAGACAGACAGACAGACAGACAGACAGACAGACAGACAGACAGACAGACAGACAGACAGACAGACAGACAGACAGACAGACAGACAGACAGACAGACAAACGCACTGAGCGATCAGAAGTGATGCATGCACTGCTTCAGACCTGGACCAGCATAGGCGTGCCAACCGACATCACAGGATTTGGAGAATGCCTGCCGTGCTTCAGGTTGTGGCCGCCAGAGAGAGAGAGAGAGAGGGGGGGGGAGGGGGCGAGAGACCAATGGAACACAAGAGCTGTCTGTCCAGACCTGGACCATTATGATAAGGGGCGCCTGCTTCAGGTCATGACCATCAGAGCGCTCGTCGACCGCCAGCAACACAAACATGACACCACCACCATGGCCTGCCCCCAACACACAACCGCACACGCACACACACACACACACACACACACACACACACACACGCACACGCACGTAGCAACCCTCCCAGCTGCCCCGAATACACACCCACACACCCACGACATGACCATCAGAGCGCAGGGCATACCCCCATGCAGTGGGGACGCACTCAACCCCCCTGCCCGCACACACACGCCTGATCCCGCCCCCCTCCCCCGCACACAGCGCCCCTCCCTGCTGCCCGGTTTATACGCCCATGGGGTGCCTGCTGTTCCACTCTGGCAATATCATCAGAGCGCAATGCACACCACCACCACCATCACCACAACGGTGCAGTGGCGACGCACTTTCACACAAACCCAACCGTCCCCCGCAGCGACCCGCCCTGCTGCACGTGTGCACGCCCATGGGCTTCCCATCGCCTGCAGTGCGTCAGCTCACCAGAGCACCTGCCTACCAGCAGCAGCGCACGTCCACCACCATGCCCTACCCGCACACAGACTGCACAATCCATCATCATCACCCGCCCGCCTGCACCCGCTCCCCTCGTCCCCCCCCCCCAACACACACACACACATCCGACCGCCCGCGCAGCGACCCGCCGTGTTGCCCCGTGTACACGCCCATGGGGTGCCTGCCGTGCTTCAGGTCGTGGCCATCAGAGTGCCCGGGTTTTACGGGTTTTGCACGTACGCACCCGGAGGACCCTGGGGCGTGATTTAAGGCCTAGACTACACGTCTAGGGGAGCTCTACTTAAAGAGCCCGCAAGGCCACGCAGCGCGCCAGCCTGCCAGGGATCAGAGTGCCCGCTGTGACCAGCAGAGCGCAACCACCACCACCACCACCATCACCTCAACCGTATCATAGGGGCACACCCCCTTCCCCCCCGCTGCCGAATTTTACATCAACCGCTCCCCTCCTTCCCTCCCTCCCCCACAGCGACCCTCCCTGCTGCCTCGTGCACACGCCCATGGGCTGCCTACCGCCTGCAGTGCTTCAGCTCACCAGACACTTGCCAAAAACCAGCAGCGCATGCCTTCCACCATGCCCTACCCGCACACAAAACTGCACAATCCATCATCATCACCCGCCCGCCTGCGCCCGCTCCCCTCGTAACCCCCACAACACACACACACACACACACACACACACACACACATCCAACCGCCCCCCGCAGCGACCCGCCCTGCTGCCCCGTGTGCACGGCCATGGGGTGCCTGCTGTGCTTGCTTCAGGTCGTGGCCATCAGAGTGCCCGCTGTGACCAGCAGAGCGCAACCACCAGCACCACCTCAATCGTATCGTAAGGGGCGCACTCCCTCCCCTGCTTCCGGCTTTTGAATCAAATTGCTCCCCTCCCTCCCTCTCTCCCCCACAGTAACCCTCCCCGCCTCCCCGTGTACACGCCCATGGGATGCCCACCGCCTGCAGTGCTTCACCTCACTTGCCGACCACCAGCAGCGCACGCCCACCACACACCATGCCCTTCCCACACACAGACTGTACAATCCATCATCACCACCCGCCCGCCTGCGCCCGTGCCACGCGTGCCCCCCTCCCCCCAACACACACACATTCAACCGCCCGTGCAGCGACCCGCCGTGCTGCCCGGTGTACACGCCCATGGGGTGCCAGCTGTTCCACTCTGGCAAGATCATCGTGCTGATGCACCTGCTCAAGGCGGTTCGCGAGACGCACACCACCGACAAGGTGTGTGTGTGTGTGTGTGTTTGTGTGTGTGTGTGTGTGTGCCATCTTTCATCAACATCATGGCTGCCCCGCCCCAGTTGATTGATGCATGCTCACCCTGCATGCTATGCCTGCCCCTCCCTGGCCTCTCCCTGCCCCCCAAAACAACATACCCTGCCTGCCAAGCCTGCTATGCCTCATATGCCTGCTCCGCCCAAAACTACACACCCTGCCTGCCACGCCTGCTATGCCTGGTATACCTGCTATGCATGCTATGCCTCCTACTGTCTATGCCTGGTGTGCCTGACCCCTTCCCCTACCAACCAATTGACAGGTTGTGCTGGTCAGCAACTACACAGAGGCGCTGGACCTGCTGGGGCAGGTGCGT
>VFSX01000108.1:55000-72500 GCA_016618255.1 Chlamydomonas sp. UWO 241
CTTGTGCCTAAGATGTCGTGCACACCCGCCTTTGTTGTCGCCCAGTGATTTTCTTTCAGGACATTTAATTGATTTTTGCACAGCCGGAGTTTGCTTTGAATGCGTTAACCGTTGACTTCCCGTTGACCGGTTATCTTTATAACATGATCATTTGAAAGCTGCTGACATGCTCTGTCTGGCGGGCTTGTCAGACTCACAATCCACTGGATGGGTTGAGCTGTGTCCAAGGTCAAAGTACACCCAGAATACGGCCAAATGGCTGTGCAGAGCCGAAAAGGAAATCACTGTTGTCGCCTGACAACACAATGACGCTATTCCTGTGCCCTCAACATGACACAAACCACCCAAACGGACTCAAACAAATACAAAACCCTCAACCCTGACCGCGTGCACAGGGCCTGTCGCGCTCCATCGTCGACGACACGAGCCAGGCGCGCACATTCAGCGGGGAGGAGCTCAAGGCGCTGTTCCAGGTGTGTGCGCATGTTGTGTGTGTTGGGGGGGGGCTGTGTGTGTGTGTGTGTGTGTGTGTGTGTGTGTGTGTGCGTGTGTGTGTGTGCGTGCGTCCGTGCGTGCGTGCGTGAAAGAGTGTTTGTGCACGTACGTGCGTGTGTGCGTATGTGCGTGTGCACAGCGCCGCCCGTGGGGCCACCTGACTGTGCGTGAGTGCGTGCATGCGTGCGTGCGTGCGTGCGTGCGTGCGCGAGCAAGAAAGTAAGACCACAGGCTGAGAACGTGCACTTGAACCGACCCCGAGCTGATACTGCGTGCGTGCGTGTGTGCGAGCATGTGCAAGAGAGACCCTCCCCCCTCATTCCTGCCCACCCTCCCCCTGCTCCCCCGCCCCCCGCCCCCGCGCATTTGCAGGTCAACAACAACACGCGGTGCGACACGCACAGCGCCATCAGGTGTGGCTGCGACGGCAGCCGCGCGGGCATGCTGGACAAGGAGAGCGAGGGGCTGGAGCGCATGCAGGCGGCGCTGGCGGCGGCGGCGGTGCGCGCGCGCGTGCTGGCGGCAGAGAGTGCGCAAGCGGCAGCGGCGGCTGCAGCAGTGGCGGCTGCGGCGGTCGCCACGCAGGACCAGTCTCAGTCTCCGTCGCAGCAGCATCAGCAGCAGCAGTTGCAGCAGCAGCCGTCGCAACAGCATGGGCAGCATGGGCAGCAGCAGCAGCAGCAGCAGGCGCAGCAGCAGGCGCAGCGGACGTCTCAGCAGCCGTCGCAGCAGCAGGCGCAGCGAGCGTCGCAGTCGCAGAGCCGACAGGGGAGCGGCGTAGCGGGCGCGGGCGCAGGCGCGGGCAGGGGCAGGGCCAGCCAGAAGGCGAGCGGCTCAGGCGGTGCAGCTGGGACGGGGGGCGCGGATGTGGATGCGGCCGCTGCGGCTGCAGCTGAGGCGGAGGAGGGTGACCTCGACGGCGGTGTCAGCGCGTGGGCGCACCTGCTCGACCCGACCGACTCCCCTGACGATGTGTGGCGGTCGCTGCCGGCGCACATACGGTGTGTGGTGGGGGGGGAGTGCGTACGCACGTGGGTGCGTGCGTAGGCGGGTGGGCGGGCGAGTGGGTGGGTGGGTTTGCGGGGCCCAACTGCTCGGAGCGCGCACGCGCACGTGCAGCGTGTGGGCTTCCCCAGACATCCCATGTGCACGCACGCGCACATCAAGTGGCCCACAAGGACCTCCCCCCTTGAGGCTCCTGCCCCCCCCCCTCCCCTCTCCCCTCCCCCCCCCCCCCCCTCCCCCTCCCTCCCCCCCCTCCCCCTCCCCCTCCCCCACACAAGCACATTCCTGCCCGCCCTCCTGCCCTCAGCGACCGCTACATCACCTACCTCTTCAGCGACCACGTGCTCGACCCGCCCATCCCAACAGAGGGGGATGCTGGCTCGCCCACAGGATCAGAGCAGGGTGATGGAGACGAGAGCGGGGATGATGAGGATGGCGATGGCAGCGGGGGGCGTGGGCGCGGCAAGCGCAACGGCGACGACGACGATGGCTGTGGGTGGTGATGCAGGGCTGAGGGGGGAGGTGGGGGGTGAGACCAAAAGAGCGTGATGAACGCCTGGTGCTTGTGACGAGTGGGTTGGTCGTTCCAGGCCAAAATAATAACGGTGATACATATGGAATGCCAACGGTCAGTCAAAGGTCAACAGTGGTGTGTATTCGTCCCCACATGGATGTCGTTCTTCTCGCAACCTCTGTGCTGTTAGACTCACCACTGTGTTGCTAGAGAGACATCCAGTCTAGTACCATCAACCTCGCACGCGATAATCAGGGGAGGGGATCCCAAGTGCAGAGGCGTCGCTAGGGCGACGCAGAAAACGGCGAAGCTGTCGCGGGGCGTTTTTTTGTCACAAGCCCTGGTTTAGCTGAACCCCTTGGTCAGCTGCGTGCGGGTCTGCTGTGGGGTTTCATCAACATCCTCCCCCTCGCCTGTGACGCCACATCGTGGGCGTGTTATAAATATTATAAGCAGCGTCCGTTCCGAGCGGCATCGTGGGCGTGGGGGTGGAAGGCCTCCGTCTGTGGGGCGCCGTTTCTCACGATTCCGGGCCGCAAAGTCGGCCCCGCGCTCGCTGCGGGGTCCCAGACCCAGGATTTAACTGCTTAGTGTCGGTGTGTAGGTACAGGGTCCGTTGGAGGGCGCCGGGGCGTCGAGAGGCGGCACTGGGAGCGGGGGGAAGTGGGTGCAAGTAAATGCACCCCAAAAATCGAGCAAAAAACAGCCTGCTGCGTCCCCACCACAAACAGGAGGCATGTATATCAAGTCACAAGCATAGAGCATGTATCACGACATTGGCTGGCAAAAGCTGGAGCCCGGCAGGGGCCTACAGACATGGTGCAGGGTGCACGCGCATGGCGCGCGCACCCAGCTGCATGGCGCGCCACCTCCATGCGCCACCTCTAAGCAGCAGCGCAATCGGCCCCCAATCGACTCTGCCGTCACGCAAGAGACGGATATATAGGAACGTCTGTCGCATCAGACTGGCGACAGACGCGCTCCTGCGTTGTCGCTGGTTGACAGCTGGTGTTGCCTGATGCAAACCACGATGCCCTCGCACCTCTGCGCTCGGACACAAGGACCTTCCATTAATGCCCTGTCGCACGATTCGACGGCGCGGTGGCCGCCGCGGCGTCTGTGCGCGACCCGGGACCAACGTTTGCACCTTCGACCCAGTCCAAGTTGCTTCCTGCACAGAGAGCCCCAGACCCTGCCACCGGGCGCAAAAGCACAGCGGGGACACCCCGCATCCGTTTCCTAGTGATCTCGGCTGGTTCCGGCAGTGCGACTCCCCTTAATTGAATGATCATGCATGCAAACGCAACCCCCATGCATGCCCAAGCGGTCAACCCCCGACGAGGCAGCGCGCGCCACGCGTTAAGCGGTGACTGGCTGCCGCTGACTGCGATGACGTGTGGGGAAGCCGCGGTGGGGCCGCGGCTTCCCCACACACCCCAGTGGGCCACGGCCCCAGGATTGCGACCCCCCCCCCGCCCCGCGCCAGCGCAGACGGCGTTTTTAAAGCCGCACGAAGGCGTGTGCAAATTCACGTGGGCTGCGGTGGCGTATCCACTAATATCGGTCGGACGGACAGAGAGGGTTGAACACGGTGGCTCGCCACCTGAGGGTGGGTCCTAGGGGGGACTCGGACCGCTCACTGCCGAACACACACTTCTCGCCTGCTGTAGCCAGGCCACGCAGCGCCGGCGACCCCGACTCCCCACGTCAGCACCCAGTGGTCAGGCCGCCGCCGCTGCATGCGCCCACAGTGCCGCCCAGCATCCCACAGTTCATTACTTAGGGCGGACCTTGACAAAAATCTGCATCGCGGACCAATTCCCCCCTGGGAGCTGAAGAGAGGGAGGGCAGCGCGTGCAGGAGGGATAGCTCGTCCCACACAAGTATGGAGAGCCTGGTATTTAGGTGGCCATCCGAGCACCGGCCTCTGTCTCCATCTGCCTGTCTCTCTCTCTCTCAATGGTTGCTGTTGCTGGTTGCTGGTGACCCCACCCTACACGCCCCGCTGATGGTCTGCCTGTGCGTCGACGACCAAGGTGCGGATTCTGTAGGAATACCTAGGTGCCGGACAGGACATCATAACAGACCAAAAGGGTTCTAGCTGTATGTTACACAGACTGTTATATCCATCATCATATTGTGGAGCAGCTGCGGCCACGGCCACGGCCGCGGCGGTACCACTGTCCTCCGCGCCCTGCTGATGGTGCGCCTGTGCGTCGACGACCCAGACAACCCCGGCAGCTGCCACTGCTGCTGTTCGAGATTGGGAAGTCTGGGCTTCTATTCACTGCATCTGGTAGGCTGATGTGGGAGGGCGGAGGGGGGACGCACCGCCCTACCCAAATCCCAACGTCTGGGGCCATCTCTAACAGCCTGGATCGGGGTCTGGGGCCTGAGGTCTGGGATCTGGGGCAGGGGTCTGGGGCAGGGGGGGGGGGGGGGCGAGGTGTGGGTCTGGGTCTGGGTCTGAGTTTGGGTCTGGGTCTGGGTGGGGTCTCGGCGATTACTTGCATGAGGTGGATCTCTGTGGGTGGGAGGTAGTGAGGGAGCGCAACTGTTGCAGTGGTGTGTGTGTGTGTGTGTGTGTGTGTGTGTGTGTGTGTGTGTGTGTGTGTGTGTGTGTGCGTGCGTGCGTGCAAAGGTTTGAGGTGCTGCCTTGTTGCATTGGTTTTTTGTGAGTGTGGTAGGATAAGGCACGGAGGTACCCACCACTCTACCCGCCGTGGTTCACGAGAGGCATCACTTGCTGCCTCTCCTCTTGTGTTGGTTTGGTTTTCCGCTCTCCGCGGTGCCGGAAAAAACTCGTGATGAGTATCACCTCGTGACAGACACCAACTGGTTGTGTATGTACTAAAAAACCTGTCACGTGCACCTTCACCAGCACGTCTACAACAACAGCACTCGGCCAGCAACAACATTCCATGAGGCTGGCGTCTGAACCCCCCTAGACGTGCTTGACAGGCCGGCGTCTGCGCAACTCTAGACGTGCGGGCTGGGCCTGGGTGCGGCTCAAGTCACCTGGATGGGCGGCACCGTGTCGTCGTGCTTTAGCGGGGCGGCAGAGCGTCAGGATGACACAAATTGCAATTCGGCGCGTGGCACTAACAACTCGGACGCACGCCCGCCCAAGGAGCAGCCCTTCCTCGGCCATGTCCCCGACACGTCCGCACGCAGCGAGATTGCGAGCGGGCGCGAGGACAGCGGCTCGGAGCGGCTTGGACAGATGTCTAGCTCCGCGGCCACATGTGATGCTGCTGCCGTGCCACAGGGTGGTGTGCCCGCGGCGCATGCAGCGGCAGGTGCCTGCGGCTGGCACATGGCAGCTGCCAGCACTACCTCTCCTCCAGGGCTGCTCCTCAATGGCCACACGGGGCTACCATGCCATGCGTCAGCCACGCCCCGCTCCATGCTCCTGAGTGCATGCACTCCATGCGCGGTAACGATTGTGTGCCTGCGAACCGGTGCCGTGCTGGACCGCAACTCCACGTCTACCTTCTACTTTGGATCGCTTCAGCGTGCGAGCGCGAGTGGCGCGGCTGGCTGGGGGCATGGATGGGGCCATGCATCTCCGCCGCAGTACGGCCGACCAGGCGGCACGGAGGAGCCGCCCCTGCTCGACGCGCTGTTCAGCATGCAACCGGAGATGCTGCCAGAGATGCTGGCGGCGGTGGGTGCGGGCCACATCTGGGAGGCGTCGATGCGCGTGCCGGCCGGCAGCCTCTCTCCGCCGCTGCTGCAGCTGCCGCTGGCGCCGCACGTGCAGCTGCAGCACGAGCGCCCGCACCGCCGCCCGAGCGCCGCCCCCACCACCTCCAAGGCTCTGCTGCGCACAGTCGAGGAGGACCTCAACGCAGAGGCATTTGCAACAGTGAGCGGGTGCAACAACTTGCACGCAGAGGACTTCCACGCAGACGCGATTGTCAGCAGAGGAGGAGGCGAAGTCCTGACATCGAACGACGACGACCTCATCGTGATGGGAAGCACGGAGAGCAATGTGATCTTCAAGTTGTTCGATGAGAAGGAGGACTCGAGACCGCACTACGAGGCAGCAGGTGCTGCGCGTGGTGGCGTGTTGGTGCGCAGCCCTGTGCAGCGCAAGCGTTCAGCCTCGATGGCAGGCGAGTCCTTGGGCTCACGGCTCGGCAGCGACGGATGCGTCATGCCCAGCAGTGACAGCACGAGCGAGCCGCAGCAGGGGTCGCCAGGCGTGCGCGGTCTGCGCAAGTCGCTGCCGCAAGACATCATGGCTGGGCCCGAGGATTACGTGTCGGCCCCACACGCACTCGCGCACGCGCCCCACCGCCAGCTCAGCATGGCTGGGCACTCGGACTTTGTGTCAGCCCCACACGCGCACACGCCCCGCCGCCAGCTCAGCATGGCTGGCCACGAGGATCACGCGTCGGCCCCACACGCGCCCGCGCCCGCGCCCAACCACCAGCGCGCGTGGTCTCCCGGGCACTCGACCCACCTGCAGGATGCAGCGGGTGGCCATGCCATGATGCACCGCTCGATGTCGTACACCAAGGCCGACTCGGTGACAATCAGCAAGATCACGCGTGCGTCGGGGATGCTGCCCTCCAAGCTGCCCGTGGGCACGTCTGCGACGCAGGTGTCATCGATGGCAGGAGCAGCAGGATGGGGAGATGCAGCCGACGGCAGCAGCGCAGGCACGGCGGCGGTCGACATGCCGCAGAAGCGGCTGCAGGTGGGTGCGGGATGTTGGTGGGCACGGTGGTCGGCGGCCTGTGCTGTGGACACGCACACGCACGCACACCCACACACGCACGTGCACACGCACACGGACACACACACACACACACACACACACGCGTGTGCGCACGCACACATGCGCACACACACACACACACACACACACACACACACACACGCACACACAAACTTGCATGCACACACACATGTGTGCATGCACGCACACATGCACACATGCGCACATGTGCGCACACATGCATGTGCGCACACACACACATGCACACACACACGCACACGAGCACGCGCGCACACACATGTGCACCCACGCACACACACCCATGCACCCCCCACACACTCACGCACACACGCGCACACACGCCCCCCCCCCCCCCCCCCCAGTCGATGCTCTTCCTCAAGCACCGCATCATGAGTGGGTCGCTGCACACGATTGACGACGCGGGGTCTGCGTCACCTGTGTCTCCAAACTCAAAGAGCACGGTTGCCGCGCTGGGGCGCCGACAGAGCAGCCATTTCATGCCAATTGGGTCGCAGGGAGGCAGCCCAGGTGCGTGCATGGGTGCGCGCGTGCATGCTGCGTGTGCGCGTGCGTGCGTGTGGGTGTGCGTGTGCGTGCATGCTGCGTGTGCGTGCGTGCATGCTGCGTGTGCGTGTTTTTTTGTGGCCTCATGTAACGCTTGGTTGGTTGTGTGTGTGTGCGTGCGTGCGTGTGTGAATGTGTGGATGTGGCCACGCGCACGCAGGCGCGCACACGCGGCACATGGGTGCATGGGGGTGCCATTCCTTGCTGTGGGTGACACGCATGCGCCGCGTGTGCTCTCCTCCTCACACACCCACCAGCACGCACACACACGCACACGCGCGCGCACACTCACGCACGCGCGCACA
Organism: Chlamydomonas sp. UWO 241; assembly: GCA_016618255.1. Classification (NCBI taxonomy): domain Eukaryota; kingdom Viridiplantae; phylum Chlorophyta; class Chlorophyceae; order Chlamydomonadales; family Chlamydomonadaceae; genus Chlamydomonas; species Chlamydomonas priscui. The sequence continues at coordinate 62,631 of VFSX01000108.1, forward strand.
CTTACACGCACGCGCGCACACTTACACGCACGCACGCACGCACTTGCACGCACGCTCACGCAGCCGTCCGCCGCGTTGGAGTGGGCTCGCCCGGCGAGTCTTTCTCTCATCAGCACACCCGTCCACTGAGCGCGCTCAACGAAAGCAACAGGGTTAAGCTTACGGGGTCGCCCGCTGGGGGCACGGCCAGCCTGGCAGGCACAGGGGACGGCAGCGGCAGGGCAGGGCGGCACTCACTCAGCGGCCACAGCCAGACGATGCGCACCAGCACGCCCGCCACGCAGCACCTCACCAGCAGCGTGTTCTCGTCGTTCGGAGGCCTCGCTGGAGTCGGCGGCGGCAGTGGTGGTGGGCCGTCGTCGCACGTCGCCACGGGACTGCCGTCGTCGTCCGTGAGTGCTGGCTCGTGCCGCCTGCCCACGACGGCCTACACTTCGGGCAACGGCTGCCCCCCGAGCACGAGCACAAGCGCGTTTTCAGCGCGGCACAGCACGGGTGGCGAGACGATGGGGCTGCAGCTGCCCAAGAGGGACTCGGTCCAAGCAAGTGGGGCGATGGTGGTGCGGCGCGACTCGATGCAGCGCAAGGACAGTGGGCACCTCGTGGGCATGGACCCGGTCCCGGGCCAGGTGGTGCTGGCTCGTGAAACGCCCACCAGCGGCGCGACATTCCAGGTGGGTCGTGGTGTGTGCCCACCTGCCACCAGCTGCCCACGCCTGTGCGTGCATGTGCACGCGTGCACCTCGGCACGCCCCTCCCTGCAACGCATGCTCAGCAACGTCGCGTGCATTTACGTACACGCGCGCGTGCACATGCATCGCTTTGCCCCCCCCTCACAACGCACAACGCGCCGCCGTCATCATTCGCCCGCTGCCCTTGCCCTGCCCCTGCAGGGTCCCAACCACCGGGTGCTCACCACCGCCACCTCATTCGACATGCTCCAATGTCTGCTGGAGCGCAACTCCTCGAACGAAGGAGTGGGAGGCAGCGGCGGAGTGCGCCTCAGGCGCATCCCACCGCACGTCCCGTCCATCACGCAGCTGCCGCCCCAGCCGCCTGCCGCGCCCGCTGCCAAGCCTACCGCTGGCCTTGCTGCTTCCGAGCAGCAGCAGCAGCCGCAGGCACGCCGCAAGGCAGCAGCGGCAGCAGCAACACCCAGGTCGCCCGCCACACCCGCACCGCCCGCCACTCCAGTCGCGCCCAACGCGCCCAGCAGCTCGTCGACGCCTGCGGGGCCAATGCCAATGCCAGCGCAGTCGGCGCCTTTGCAGCAGCAGCACGGGCACACTGGTGGTGACGGTGACGGCGCCCAGCCCGTCCTCGCGCGCCCGCGCTGCGCTCGGGGACCCATTCCAGGCTTTGCGTACGCGTCACCTGCCAACGGAGGCCCTGGTAGCGGCGGCAGTTCGCCACGTCCCGCGCGCATTGACGGCAGCATTGCACGCACCATCCGGCAGTCGATTGAGCAGTCTGGATCTGGCGACGTCCGGCGCGTCCAGCGTTCGATTGAGATGCCCAGGTCACCCAGTAGTCGGCGGGTGTCGCTGGACGTGGGCGGCAACGCCTTCTCCAAACCGCCCGCCGAGTTTGCTGCCATGTACGGGCGTGTACGGGCCAGGCGGGCCAGTGCGCTGGCTGAACGATCCAGGCGGTCGCTGGAGTTTGCTGGAGGAGGTAGCGGCACGCTGGCGGGGGGTCGAGGCGCGTCACGCCTCCCCGCGCAGTCTGTCAGCGGAACCAGCGTTCAGACGCAGGAGCGGCCCCCAGGCTCAGAGGGAGGATGGCGCCGCGCTGGGCCGTCTGCTGGTCGCGACGGGGCTCGCGACAGAGCATCCAGGTCCAAGTCCCGGCAGTCGCTGGAGGTGCTGAACGCTCGAAGCTCGTCTGAGGGAGGCAGCCGCCGCACAGGGCAGGCGCGTGGGCCGTCTGGCAGCGGTGTGTCATGCGAGTCAAACTGCGAGCACGTGTCTCACAGCACACACGACACGCACGCGTCACGTGCGGGTGGGATCTTGCGTGCGCACCGGCGCCAGTCGCAGGCTGACAGCTCCGACAAGGGCCCGTTGGCTGCCTCGGGCGGCGCAGCCTCCCTGCACGGCACGAGCCACATGCAGCTTATCGCGAGCGCGGCGCTCATGTCGCTCGATCGAGCGGGCAGCTCGAGGGGGGCGCTGGGGGGAGGAGGGGACGACGAGGCGCGCTCGTGCGAGCTGCCGCAGGTGAGAGACACTGGCTGGCTGGCTGCTCGCTCCCACACTTACACGCATGCGCGTACACACACACACACACGAACGCACGCGCATGCACATGCAATCCCAACGCACACACACACACACGCACGTTCATGTGCGAGCGTGAAGCTCGCGCATGAACAAGCAGCGCTTGCGCAATACGTACCAACACGCGCCAGCACACGCGCCAGCACGCACCAACACGCACCAACACGCACCACCGCGCGCACCCACGCAGGAGTTTGGCTCCGCGCCATCTGCCGGCTCCCCGCTGGCGCGCGTCGCCACGCACTCTGGTCCGCTCATGACGATCAAGCCAAACTACCAACGGCGGCCTGGCAGCTATGTCGGAGGGTTGCAGGGCGAGGGCAGCAACGACGAGCCACACTACACCACACTCAGTGAGGTTGACGAGTATGAGAACGATTATGAGGACGAGGAGGGGGGCGAGGAGGACGAGCAACAGCAAGTGGTGTGCTTCCACAAGGTAGGCTGGCGGGCAGGGCAGGGGGAGGGGGGGGGGCATGCGACATTGGGGTTGACATAGGAGAGGGCTACACATAGGATTGCTATAGGAGGAGGCTAGGAGGCGCTCCTTGGAGGAGGCAAGGAGGCCGGGAGGCCTGGGGGGCGATAAGAGTGCGTTGGGAGGGCGTTAGGAGGGCGTTAGGAGGGCGTTAGGAGGCTATAGGTACTTAGGAGGGCTATGCACAGGAGTTTAGTTCGGTGTCGCTTCTAGTGATGCATGTGTGTGCTGGTGCGATCGGGCGAGGAGGGGGGCATCACCATGCAGTGTGTCTCCACCAGGTGCGGTGCCTGACCAACTTGACTATATATTTGACTGTGCTGATGAATCGGCACACCGCGTGATCAAGAGCAGGTCTCGCTGACCTGACCTGACTCACACGCTCGCGCGCTCCCTCTCGACCACCCCAATAAGCGCACACTGAGGCGCCTCGTCACAATGGTCATAACAAACACCCACACACACACCCCACACCCACACCCCTCACCCCCACCGCCATCCATATATCCCTCCCGCGCCCCCTTAACTCACCCCTCTACACGCCCCTCCGAACACACACACCCACTCACTCCTCCACACAACACCTCCCCCCCTCCGCACACACACACCCTACCTCCACCACAGGTGACTGCCCGCCCCGCGCTCGACCCAGAGACTGGCGAGCCTGCGATCGTGCTTGCACAGACTGACGTGACGGAGCAGTGCCTCACGGAGGATGCGCTGCAGGCGCTGGCACGTGCACAGGTGGGTGTGCAGGTTGCAGCTGTCAGTGCGCACCCTCGATCTCCCATCCCCTGGGAACCAGTTGGGATCTATCCTTCGGGCGTCACATTTTAGTTATCTAGGATTACGCGTTGGCAGGCAGCCGGGTGGTGGCTACCGCCCCTCGCAAGTGATTGCTAGAGCCAGAACTGGACTTGGGTCTAGGCGATGCTTCTAGGACTAGAATGTAGTCTTCGCCACAAAGCCAATGTTACTGTTACAGTGTGTTACGCACCGTCGGGGCGTGGGAATCGGGGCCTCAGGTAGGGTGTGGATGGCGAGCTGGGTCCTGCAATCCACAGGGCCGGAGTGGGTGGAGTGAGTGTTGCTGCAGTGACGGGCAACGTGACGTGCCGCTGGCCACGCGCAGCCCTGCCACATTCCCAACGTCTCAGGCGGCGCCTTCACTTGCGCGGATCAGGCGGCGCCTCAGGCGGCGCCTCTGGCGCTCCGACCGCCTGAGGCGTCGCCTCAGGCACACCCCCGATCGCCTTCGGCGCCGCCTAAGACGTCACCCCGACCGCCTCAGGCGCCACCCCGACCGCCTTGGGCGCCCACCACCACCCGAGGTGCATCCCCAACCGCCCCAGGCGGTCATCACCGCCTTCACTTGCGCGCCTCAGACGTTGGAATTTTGGGAGGGCAGGGCGGCGCTTCATGTGGGCTAGGGGTAGGCCAGGAGTCGTTTGTGGTGCCAGGGAGCAGGTGTGAAGGCAGGGAGAAAATGGGTAGGCAGGGAGGAGACGGGGTGCGGGGTGACACTCCCTCCCCCTCCCTCCCCCCCTCATTCCCTCCCTCTTTCCTCTCCTCGACCTTCCCTCCCCTTCCCGACTCCCCTGCCTCACCCCCCCCCTTTCGCAGCTCACCATCCTCTCCCAGGGCTTCCCCCGCCACATCGTCGAGTTCTTCTCTCACATGGGCGGTAGCGAGAGCCTCCCGTCCCACATGGGCTCCCTCGCGCGCTACCACCGCAACGTGTCCATCCTGTTCATGGACTTTGTCGGTGGGTGGGCGATGGGCTAGTCTAGCTGACGGTGGCGGTCGTCTATCGGTCAAGAGCCGGCGGTTCTGTAAGTCCATTTAGGTGGACTGGAGTACTACTTCAAGATCGGAGGGTGATCTCAAGTAGTAGAAGAGTAGCCTGTTCAGAGTAGCCTGCTTAGCTTGGCAAACCCCGTGGTACTTGTGACTTGTTACTTGGGGGCTGGAGCCGTTGGTGGCAAGGGGGGGGGGGGGCGAGTGCACGTGTGTTCTCGGGTGCGCGAGCGCGGCGCGCACAGCCAACCACTCTCCCCTCCTCCCCCTTCCCCTCCTCCCTATGCCATACTTCTGACCTGAGCTTGCCCGCCCCCCCGTCTCCCTCCTCCCCATGCCACACTACTCACCTGGGCCTGCCTGCCGCCCCCTCACTCATGCCACAGACATCACCGCCCTGTCCTCCCCATGCCACACTTCTGACCTGGGCTTGCCTGCCGCCCCCGTCTCCCTCCTCCCAATGCCACACGTCTCACCTGGGCCTGCCTGCCGCCCCCCACTCATGCCACAGGCATCACCGCCTTGTCCTCCCCATGCCACACGACTGACCTAGGCTTGCTTGCACGTCACAGGTTTCACCATCATGTCCTCCCAATACCCCACTCCTGCCTCACTCATGCCTCACTCATGCCTCACTCATGCCTCACGCACGCCTCACTCCTGCCTCACTCCTGCCTCACGCATCCCCCTCCCTCCCCATCATTCATGCATGCCGCAGGCTTCACCGCCATGTCCAAGGACGTGGAGCCCCATGCCGTGCTCACCATAGTCAACGATCTCTTCACGCGCTTTGATGACCTCTGCGACGTGCACGGAGTGCAAAAGGTCGACACGGCGGGAGACAGGTGGGGGCTGCACCGACACCCACCCACACCGACGCCTGAACCTGCCCTACCACGGCCCCAACATCTGAGACGTGCAAGTGGAGTTGCCCATAACGCCTGAGGCGGTCGGGGTGCCTCTCGGGAGGTGGTGGGCGCTTGAGGTTGAGCGCCTGAGGCGTCGCCTCAGGCGGTCGGGGTACGCCTGAGGCGGTGCCTCAGGCGGTCGGGGGTACACCTCAGGCGGTCTCGGTGCGTCTGAGACGCCGCCTGATCCGCGCAAGGGAAGGCGACGCCTGAGGCGCCGCCTCGGGCGTTGGGAAGTGGCAGGCCTGCACGCACACTAACACTGGGTCGCCTGGGTGGAGGCAAGCGCGGCACGTCGCAGTCGCGGGTGGCAGGCGCTGGCAGCGGGGGCAGGCCGAGACCACGAGCCAGCAACCCAGCAGTGGCTTCAATCGCCGCACACGCGCGCACGCCATCCCACGCACCACACCCCATCCACACGCACACCAGCTGGTTCAGAACTCTTGACCTCTGCCCGTCGCCCCCTTGCAGATGCCGGTGTTCTGCAACAGGTAGATGGCCTGCCACGCCTCTTCTCGATAATCTTGCTAGGAGACCCGCCCCTAGGGCCATGGGTTCCCCAACATTTGCCCAGCTGAAGTCCAGAAGGGGGGCGCCGGGCGCACAGCCAAGCAGCAGGGAGCAGCTCTCTAATAGCAGAGTGTGCTAATTTGCCCCTGTGATAATTTGCCCCGCCTCCTCCTAATCGCCTCAGGGATGAGCGTATCCCCTTATCCGCTTCCCCGCTTCCCCCCGTTGCCCCCCCCCCCCACACACACACACACAAACACACACACACACTTCCCTATGCACGCAGCTACATCGTTGCATGCGGCGTGATGACGAGCGACGCCGACGGCTTCAACACCATCTGCTCTGATGAGACGGTCGACCCCGTGGAGTGCGCGCACCGCTGCATGGCGTTTGCGACAGACATGCTGCTGCTGTGCAAAGGTGGGTGGCCGGTGTTGGTTGCAGTAGTGTTGGGGTGAGGGTGTGTGGGGGGGGGGGGGGCGCTCGTGCATGGCGCTTGTGACATAACATGGTGTACACTGATGGGGGTGTTTTGAGGGGTGAATTGGGCTTGTGTGGGGGTGGAGAGGGGGGCAGGGGGGGCTTGAGCAATGTGCTGGTGCTCCCGCCGCGCTCTCCTTCAAAATCCTGTTGCCTACTACCGGCCCCCAACTTCTACTTCCCGACTACTTCCCCATTCGCCTGGCGCAACCACAAGCACCGTTGCTGACCGCCATCCCCCGCCGCCGCCGCCCACCCACCCACCACCCCACCGCCCCTGCCCCCGCCCCGCCCGTGCACACATGCAGACATGACGATGCCTCACAACGGAGAGAGTGTGCAGATCCGCGTCGGCATCCACACCGGCGACTGCGTGTCCGGGCTCGTCGGCAGCCGCCTGCCAAAGTTCAGCCTCTTTGGAGACACGAGTGAGTGTTGATGATGATTGGCACAATCAGCCGAGTGGGGGGCAGGCCTACGATATGAAATGACGTACTCAATCCGAGTCGCGCATCCACGTTCCGCGTGGCATGCGTGCAGCGCTGAGCGCGCGCGCGCGCGTGAACGCATCTCAAAAGCCCGCGCGCCTACGCGCGCTTTCTGCAACTGTGTGGCCGCGCCTTGCTGTCCTTGGCGTCCAACATCCTCATTATTGCCCCCCCCCCCTCCCATCCCTCCCCACACCCTGCAACTGTGTCGCCGCGCCTTGCTGTCTTTTTTTGCCGTCCTTGGCGTCCAACCTCCTCATTATTGCCCCCCCCCCCCCCCATCCCCCCGCCACCCCACACCCTGCAGTGAACACCGCGAGCCGCATGGAGTCGACCGGCCGGCCGGGCCACGTCCACGTGAGCGAGTCTACGTGGGCGCTGCTGGGGCCTATTCCCCCCTCCAAGCTGTTTGTGTCCGCATCAGCGCCAGGCGCGAAAGTCGGCGAGGGCACGGACGGAGATGGAAGCGATGGCATGGACGGACAACACGGAGAGGTCGTGCGGCCGCTGTACACGTGGGAGCTCACGGGCGGTGTGGCGATCAAGGTACGCGTGCAAGCACACACCCCTACACACAACTCCACCAACAACCCACCCTCACCCCACCCACCCCCACACCCCCCACCCACACCCCATCCCACCCCACCCCACACACACACCAACGAACCCCGGACATGCTCCTGCAAACGTGTGCAGGGCAAGGGCGTCATGCAGACGTACCTGTGGGCGCCGCCGCTGTTGCCTCCGCACGCCACTGACGCGGGCGAGCACACCGACACAAGCATCGAGGAGAGGAGCGGTGGCAGCCTCGGCAGCGGTAGCTCACTCAACGGCATGCTCGACAATGGTGTGCTCGCGGGGCTCTCTGCAGTAATCTCGCAGCACTCCACCACCATTGCGGCAGCGCCTCAGGCGCTTGGGCCACCACTGGGTTTGAGTGCATGGGCAGACGCAGCGGCAGCAGCAGCAGCAGCGGGTGTTGATGGCATTCCCCTGCCGCCGCTCCCGGAGACAACGTCCTCCGATCACACCTCTCACACGCGAACCTCATACTCGCAAGCAATGGCGATGGGCAAGCGCGATCAGGGGTCGCCTACCGGGTCGGCCTCGCAGCTCGACCAGCTGATCATGACATCATCTCCAGGTGGCGGAGGCGTCACCAGGGGCGACGACATGTACACGGCTGAGCGCGTGTCTTGCGGCATAGAACCCTACGCCGCCCGACCGCCGCGCTCCACCAGGGTCTCGCTCGCAACGGGACTGACGTTGTCGTCTGGCGGCAGCACTGGCCACGGAGGAGAGTCCTACCCTGCGTACGCCCAGCCTCCGCGCTCAGGCCGTGTTGCGACCACTGGGCAGCCGCAGCCGCTGTCGCCGGATCGGTCTGGCCACGGCGGGGAGTCGTACTCTGCGTATGCAGCTGCGTACGCAGCAGCTGCGTGCGTCGCCCCGCTGCCGCGCACCAGCCGCGTGAGCCTGGCCTCGACCGCCGGGCAGTCACCGCCGCCGGTGCAGTCTCGCCACGGCGGCGTCTCCTACGCAGCATACGCAGCGGCCCTCTCGGGTGCTTACGTCGCCCCGCCGCCGCGCTCAGGCAGGGTCAGTCAGGCCGCGCAATCTGGGCACTTGCCGTCGTCGCCCGGACAGTCGGGCCACGGCGGGGACTCCTACATGGCGTACGCAGCGACAGCTGCGCTCGCCGCCGCCACTGCCTCGTCGCCGCGCACTGGCAAGCTCATGGTCGTTGCGCCACTCGCGTCCCCGACGCGCCCATCGCCGTCTGGCGGCATCTCTGGTCACGGAGGAAGCTTGTACTCCGGCAGAGAAGTCACGTTCACTTCCACTTGCGCCGCGAGGGCACGGACTCCTGGCCTTGCGCCGCCATTTGAAAGTGCCGGCCTCAAGCTGTCTGCCAGCATGGGTGCTCCGTCTGGAAAGTATTTTGTGCAGGTGGACGCGCATGCGGCGGTGGGGTCCTTCTCCCAGTCGCCGATCGTGCTCGGAGGGGGAGGCGGCCGTGGCGCGCCCGGGTTTGGCAGCGCTGTTGGTGGTGCAGCGGCAGTGGCGGCGCCAACGGCAGTGATGGCCAGCCCGCTGCGCGTAGCGGCGGGTGCTGCAGCTGCTGCGGGCGTGGCAGGTGGCACGGACGGCGCCCCCTCCGTGCGCTCCCGCAGCCACCTGCCAACGTCTGCGCTGTCGATCTCACTGCTCGACCACGCGTCCAAGACGTTGTCCTCCAACGGTTCCATGATGGGGCTCCGACCCAGCAGCGGCAGCGGTGCCTCTGCTGCCGCCCCTGCCGCCACACCCACCGGTCCCATCGCCTTTGCTGTGACTGCCGCTGCTGCTGCCGCCATCGCCAATCAACCATCAACGCACCTGTCGCTGCCGACCGGATCGCCGTCCTCACACCTCGCCGGCTGGTCGCGAAAGAGCGGCGCGGGCGCAAGCATCACGCCATATGGCAGCAACATGGCGCTCGACGTGTCGGGCCCGTTGCACACACCCCAGAGGAGCAGCCTTGTGCGCCACTCTGAGCCCGGGCGCGGCGTGGGCTTGCCCTGCGTGGCGCCATCATGCGACAGCAGCAGCCAGCCCGTGCGCGACGTACACTCGCCCGCCATAAGGACCAGCAACGGCAGCCGCCACGCATCGATGCTGCAGCTACGTACGCGAACGTACCCGCACGGGTCCGTGCCCCTCTCGTCGCCTCTGGGGGCGCCCCAGCAGCCCCACTCTCCGTCGCTGATGCAGCTCGCGAGCGGGCCGTTGCACTCGCGCAACGCGTCGGTCTTCAAGGCGGCAGTGCACAGCGAAGCGGCTGACTTCTTTGCGGCGGTGCGGCGGTGCGGCGCCGTCGCGTCTCTGGAAGAGGAAGAGTCCGATGAGGAGGAGGACTCTAGATATGCGGTGTAGGAGCAGGCGCG
>VFSX01000108.1:80000-130000 GCA_016618255.1 Chlamydomonas sp. UWO 241
AGAGAACGAGGGAGCGTACAAACCAGACGGCGATGCGGCGGAGGCGGAGGAGGGAGAACAGCGCAGAGTGTCTGGAGAAGGTGGGAGGGATTCTGTTTGCAAGTGTGCGCGATTGTGTGCGCACATGTGCGCTTGAGTGTATGCGTGCGTGTATACTTGAGAGAACGAGGGAGCGTACAAACCAGACGGCGATGCGGCGGAGGCGGAGGAGGGAGAACAGCGCAGGGTACAGGGGTGTGGGAGGGATTTCGGTCGATTTTGCAGTCCGTCACACACCTGTGGCGTATTTGATGGCGGAGAGAGTGTGGCGCTGTGTTTAGAATGAGACAGAAAGAGAGAGAGAGAGAGAAAGAGAGAGAGACGGCAAATAGGCTGGCAACGCGGCAGAGGCGGGAGAACAGCGCTCACCCACAGCTGCGCACAAAGTCCGACAAACGTCCTACCCCCTACCCCCCACCCACCCTTCTCCACACAACATCGACACACACACACACACACACACACACACGCACACACACACACCGCAGCTGCGCACCATGCGTGACAACCTGCTGCACGCGCTTGAGATGAGCGAGCTGCTGGTGACACACACACACGCACACAAACACACACACACACACAAAACACACACACACACACATTGCAGCTGCGCACCATGCGTGACAACCTGCTGCACGCGCTTGAGATGAGCGAGCTGCTGGTGACACACACACACGCACACACACACGCACACACACACACCGCAGCTGCGCACCATGCGTGACAACCTGCTGCACGCGCTTGAGATGAGCGAGCTGCTGGTGATGCGGGAACGCAAGAAGCGGGAGATGCTGGTATGTGTGGGGGGAAGGTGGGGGGAAGGTGGAGGGAAAGATGGAGGGAAGGTGTGGGAAAGGTGGTGCACTCGAGAGGTGACTGCACGGGTGCCACCAAGCGCTTGCAGCTGGAGCCTCCAACCCACAAAACAAACACACACACACACTCTACCACACTCATGTACACACACCAATGCGCCATCAAAGGCGTCCGACAAACTGTAAAATCGACCACACACACACACACACACACACTCTCTCTGCAGCGCATCGACTTTGGCGCCCAGCGCCTGCAGCTGTCTGCGTGCCACCAGTCGCCCGATGTCCACGGGATGGTCGAGGCCGAGGGGCGCGACCACCTGACCAAGTCTGGGCAGGCAAACGCGGGCATGGACGGGCGGCTGGGGGCGTACCTGCAGGTGTGGAAGTGTGGGGCAGGAAGTGTGGAATGGGAAGCGTGGAAGTGTAGAGGGTGTGTGTGTGCGTGACCACCTGACCAAGTCTGGGCAGGCGAACGCGGGCATGGACGGGCTGAGGGCCTATCTGCAGGTGTGCAAGTGTGGAAGTGTGGAGTGTGGTGTAGAAGTTACGTGTGTGTGCGCGACCACCTGACCAAGAGTGGACAGTCGAGAAGAGCTTCAAAGCCCTGACACCCTGGCACCTGGCCCCAGTCATTTTTGGGGGGGCTCATGGGAGCCATTGGGAGCCATTTGGCTTCTGACAATCCCATCAGATACAGCTCAGCCAGCCAAGTTGCTTGATGGTCTGACTACCGTAGTCACGCTTTGCCTTCCCGCCTAATTCAGTCCGAAAACGTCCCGCAAAGGCTCCGTAAACGTGAAATTACAGTTACAGTTACATCAGCTTTCCAGCAAAGACTACCTCTAGTCCTAGTACCACCGCCTAGACCCAAGTCAAGTTCTGGCCCTAACAATTACTTGTGAGGGGCGGTAGCCACCAGCCGGCTGCCTGCCAACGTGTAGTCCCAGAGCAAAAAGGAGAGCTATTATGCGACGCCTCCAAAATAGGTCCCAAATGCTTCTAGGGGATAGGGGGTCAAGTGGCGCTTGCCAATCTACTTGACCGCCGTGGTGGAGGGGCCGGCGCCTGAGAGGCAGCCGGACCGTACACCACGGCTCTCCACCCGACCCTATCCTGAGCACGCTCAAACGCCGTGTCAGAAAAAGTCTTCCAGTCAGAACGAGTGCCACTAGTTTCGCCTAGCTGCTGAATCAGTAGCTTAAGAAAATAGTGTTGGGAGGAGGCTGGAGGCCGGCCTTGCTGCCGAGCCACATCCATTGTGCAGTCAAAAGTCGTACGAGGAAGACGAGAAGCCGGCATGCGCATCACATGGCCTAGCCACTGCATTGATCGCTTTGCCACAAGGCTCTCAATTGGCTCAGTGTCGCACGCCTGCCGAATACAAGTTAATCTGTGCCGGTCGACCAGGCGCACGCCCAGAATGCGACGAAGGCAGTTGGAGTGGGCAACCTCGAATCGAGTCAGTTGTGTTTTAGTAGGGGCCCATGTTTCGCAGCCGTACAGAAAGTGGGGCAGCACGAAAGTGTTGTAAACCCGAATCTTAGACTGCACTTGCATCTTCTTGCTGGCCCAAATCTTATCAAAAGACGCAAACACGCCCAGCGCACGACCGACACGCACACCGATCTCCTTTCCACACCACCACTCTGGGTTATCCAACTCCCTAGATACTTAAATGCAGAGACGGTCTTCACTTCACCACCAGTCAGCGCAAACGTGGGCAGATCCGCGTCAAAATCTGCTGGCAAAATCATCACTTCTGTCTTGGCGGCGTTGATTTGCATGCCAAAGCTAGAGGACACTTTGTCAAGGATTTTCAGCATAAGCGCCAACTGAGCTGGGTCATGCGAGAACAAACATAAATCGTCGGCATACATCAGCATTAATATGCGCTCAACCGACGACGACAACACAGAGCCGCCGGCTCGGGTCACGACTGACACGCCAGCCCCCTCTGGCATCATGTCTAGCGCCTTTTTCACTTTGTGGTCAATAAAAACATTAAACAACACAGGAGCAATGACGCACCCCTGTCGCACACCAGACGAAACGGGGAATTCGTGCCCGCAAACGTGAAATTAAGTCGAAAAAAGCTTTGCAAAGGAAAAAAACCTTTCGGGATTCGAACCCGGATCAACGCTCTACAGGCCCCGCAAAAAGCCGTCGCAAAGGTAGTGCAAAGACAAAATTAAGTCAAAAACGCCCCGCAAAGGCCTAAAATTCCAAATAAAGAGGACCTTTAGTGGACCCCCGGGAAGGCTCAGCGAGACTACGGTATTACCATGCGATCGCTTTTGCCCGACAAAATATTCGTTGCTAGTCGAGCTCGTCAAAAGCTTGAAAATGGGAACAGGCAAACACGGGCTTGGACGGGCGGCTGGGGGCCTGCGGGTGTGCAAGTGTGGACGCCATGTGAGGTCCCCCGGGATGATGGCACCACTGTTATCAACACCAACACAAACACACACACACACACACACTCGCACACACACACATACACACTCGCACGCACGCAGGCCGCCGCGCTGCAGCAGCCCCCCGGCATGGCGCCCGCCGTCGACTACCCGCTACAGCGCGAAGTTCTGCGCAAGCGCAAGCTCAAGGCGCTTGAGGCGGAAAAGACGGTGGAGAGGGTCAACAAGGTGTGTCGGCAGCTGATGTTGGATTCTTCACTCGTGTGTGACTCATGCCGCTCGTATTAGGGGGGGGGGGCGCAAGCGCAAGCTGACGGCGCTGGAAGCTGAGAAGACGGTGAAGAGGGTGACCAAGGTGCGTCGGCAACTCATGTTGGATTGTGCAGTCGTTTCTGACTCATGCCGCTCGTATTGAGGGGGGGAGGGGGGGGGCCAAACACATTGTAGGAGGCCGTGGCCAAGCTACCGCAGCCCCCCACGCGCCCAGCCGACACCCCCTCAACTCTGACGGACGGACACATGCATGCACGCCATCCTCACACTCACTACAATGCCACACACATCGTAGGAGGCCGTGGCTAAGCTACCGCAGCCCCCCACGCGCCCGGCAGACACCCCCGTGACTCTGTCGCACGCATGCATGCATGCCATCCTGACACTCACTCCCCGATGCTCTGATGATCCCTGTATCCCTTAACCTCCCACTGTTACACAACCACACCGCAGGAGGCCGTGGCCAAGCTGCCGCAGCCTCCCACGCGCCCGGCCGACACAGAGATGTGCTTCACGATGCGACCAGACCCCGAGCGCCTGCCGGCAACACTTCCGATGGCAATGGCAAGCCTCATGACGGCAGACCCAGACCTCATGCTGACAGCGTGCAGGTGCATTGCGTGTGTGTGTGCTGCGTGTGCCCTCCCTCTTTCCCTCTCGTTTTCCCTCTCTCTCTCTCTCTCTCGTCATCCCTCTCTCCCTCTCTCTCCATCTCGTCATCCCTCTCTCTCTGTGTGTTAGTCGGCCACGCTTCCGATGGCGATGGCAAGCCTCATGACGGCAGACCCAGACCTCATGCTCACGGCGTGCAGGTGCGTTGCGTGGGTGCGTGGGTGGGCTGTGTGTGTGTGTGTGTGTGCTGCGTGTGCCCTCCCTCTCTCCCTCTAGTTATCTCTCTCTCTGCATCTCGTCATCCCCCTCTCTCTCTGTATGTTTGCCGGCCACGCTTGCGATGGCGACGGCAAGCCCCATGACGGCAGCCCCAGACCGCATGCCAACGGCGTGCAGGCGCGTTGCGTGGGTGCGTGTGCTTACTCTCTCGCTGGCTCTCTCTCTCCTCTCCCCTCCTCTCTTTCTGTCCCTGTCTCTCCCTCTATCTCTCTCTCTCCCTCTCTTCCTCTCTCTCTCCCTTCTTCTCTCCCTCTCTCTTTCTATCTATCTCTCCCTCTTTCTCCCTCTCCCTCCCTCTCTCCCGCTCTCACTTGTGCAGCCGGCGCTGCTGGCGCCCAGCGAGCGGCGCTTGCTGCGCGCATGCGCACGCACCTGCACACACACACACACACCTCACACACGCACACACACACACTCTGCTCTGCTCTACAGCCGGCGCTGCTGGCGCGTCGCGCGCGGAGGGCGGCTCATGCTCACGCGCGTCGACCCTCTCACAGGAGAGAAGCTGGCGGCGGGTGAGACTTTTGTGGCGCATGCCCTGCAGGCACCCGATAGCTGACCCGAGTTGAGACCTAGTCAGGGCGGCCTTTCAACAGGAAACAAGCTGGTAGCGGTTGAGAGAGGTGCGCGTGGGATGCATGCCCTGCACTCTGTAGCTGCGGCCAACCATGGTCGTAGCTGGTCCCGTATTGACTGAGCCCTGGTAGGGGCGGCCGTCCTCTTAAGGGAGAAGCTGGCGGCGGGTGAGACTTTTGTGGCGCATGTTCTTCACCATATAGCCAACCAGAGTTGAGCACTAGGCATGGCGGCCTTTCAACAGGAGACAAGCTGGCAGCGGCCGAGGCGTTTGCGGTGTGTGCCCTGCACCCTAGCTTCAACCAGCCATGAGTGGGCCATAGGGCGGCCGCCCAATAGGAGAAAAGCTGGTAGTAGCGGTTGAGGGAGGCGCATTTGTGGCGCATTTCCTGCACCCTAGCTTCAACCAGGCATGGCCCCAGCTGACTGAGCCCTCGCCAGGGCGGCCCACTCTCTCACACACACACACCACACATGTCTGCCCTCACCCCCACAGTCGCCAAGCCGGGCAACCCCTCTCCCTGGCATTCCTGCGCTCGCCACCGCTTACAGAGTCGCGCTTACCCCACCCCCATTCCACCCGACCCTACACACTTGTAGACGCCATCAAAGGCATCTGACCGACTGTAAAATCGACCACACCCTCTCCCCACGCCTGCTATCCCCCCAGGCGCCAAGCCCCTTCCTCGCATCCTTTCGCACGTCACCACTGCGAGAGTTGCGCCGTATACCCTCCTCTCACACACACACCACACCCCACTGCCCTCACCCGTGCAGGCGCCAAGCCCCCGCCAGCCGGACACCCCCTCTCCCTGGCGTCCCTCCGCGCGCCACCTCTACCAGATTCGCGCCTTGGTGCGCTGCCCGACTGGTGGGGGCCTGAGGCCCCGGGAAGAGGAGAAAGCGATGCAAATGGGGGTGCTGGCGGCAGTGGCGCAGACGGAGGCGTGAGCCCCCTGCAGAGAGACAGGTGTGTGTGTGTGGGAGGGGGACACACACACACACACGCACGCGCGCGCGCACGCACGCACGCACACCCAAAGCTGTCCAAAAGCCTCGCACGTGAAAGGGGGACACACACGCGAGTGGTGCAAGTGGTGGTGCGGGCAGTGGTGGAGGGGGGGGGAGGGGGAAGAGAGGGGAGGCTGTGTTGGTTGTGGGAGGGGTGTGGGCGGCAGGGGTGGGGACGGAGGGGGCGTGGACGGCAGTGTGAGCCTCCGCAAAGAGACAGGTGTGTGGAGGGGGGGGGCAAAAATAACAGCGTGGGTGTGGTGGTGGGTTGGGTGCGTGTGCTTATTGTGTTGGGAATGGGTGCTAGAGGCGGAACGGCGAGGCGTGGAGGCAGGGCGCGCCGGTGGCCATGCCTTCCCCCCCTCCCCCATCCGCACACAAACACCATTTCTGTCGCTCATTCCCGCGCCCGCGCAGCGCGCCCTGCTGCATTGGGGCGACCTCCCGCTGTGGCACCGCCGCCCTGTCTCCTCACCCCCCCCCCACTCCTCCACACCTAGGCATGCCCATCACCCCGCCCCACTCCTACACCCACGCATGCTCCCATGCAACGCGCTGCGCACCCTGGGCGTGCGTGCTTGCCCTTAGGCGTCCTCCCGTGCTGTGGCACCGACGCCTCGTCTCGTTCACCCCGCCCCACTCTGGCACCCACGCACACCCATTATCCCGCCCCACTGTTACACCCACTCTCAACACACCAAAACCCTCGACCCCCTGCCACGTGCGCAGCGCACCCTGGGCGTGCGTGCTTGACCTGGCCGTCCTCCCCCGCTGTGTGTTGACACAATACACCACACTCTTACACTTGCACTTCCACCCACACATTGCCATGTATCCCACACACACACACACACGCACACTGACACCCACGCATGATCCCATGCCCCTGCTTACGCACGCAGCGCACCATGGGCGTGCATGCTTGACCTGCGCGTCCTCCCCCGCTGTGTGTCAGCTACCCGTCTCTTCACCCCGCCCCACTTTTCTTTTGAAACCCGCGCACACGCACACCCATTATCCCGACCCACCCTTAAACCCATGCACACCCATTGTCCCGCCCCACTCTTACACCCACTCTTAACACCTCACAATCCTCGACCCCCTGCTACACACAGCGCGTCCTGGGCGTGTGTGCTTGACCTGGCCGACCTCCCGCTGTGTGTCGACGCCCCACCCCACACTCTTCCACCCACGCATTGCCACGTATCCCACACACACACACACTTACACCCACGCATGTTACCATGTCCTTGCTTACACACGCAGAGCGCCCTGGGCGTGCGTGCTTGACCTGGCCGACCTCCCGCTGTGTGTCGATGGCGAGCTGCTGCTGCGACGGCGGCAGATGCAGGTGTGGACTAAGTGTGGACTTGGTGTGGACTTGGTGTGGACACGGTGGTTTTGGGTGGGTGTGGGGAATGGTGTGGGGAATGGTGTGTGTCGACGGGGAGCTGCTGCTGCGACGGCGGCAGATGCAAGTGTGGACTAAGTGCGGAATTAGTGTGGACACGTGGTGTGGGGTATGGGGACGCGGGGTCTGGGGATGGCGTGGGGTTGGATGTGGGTGCGCTCTGCCAGTGTGTGGGGGGGGGCACACCACACCCGCACAACCACGCACGCATACCGACCCCCCCACACACACACGCACACATGCACGCACGCAGCTGCAGCAGCACCATGCGGAGGGCGCGCAGCTGGGTGCGCTTGCTTGACGCGCCACCCACCCACCCCTACTGCACCCACCCTTCACACACGCGCGCGCACACACACGCGCACACACGCATATCGACCCCCCCACACACGCACACACACGCACGCAGCTGCAGCAGCACCATGCGGAGGGCGCGCAGCTGGGCGCGCTTGCAGGAGAGAAGCTGGGCCTGCTGGGGTCTGCCAACCCAGGGGCGCTGGCGCAGGTGCGACTGGTCACACTGGATGACGCCTCTGTTGGTGTCCACCACCTGGGTGTGCGCACTTTTTAGAAAAGAGGCCGGCAGCTGACAAGAGTAGACCCCTAGCTGCCATCGTCCACCGTGATTGTGGAGGGGGGGGGAGTGCGGGCAGGCTGCCAACCCAGGCGCAATGGTGCTGGTGCGTGTGGAGGAGGAGAGCTAGGACACCTGAGGACACAAACCACACAGCAGAAGCTGCAGCTGCTGCAGTGCGACCGTGGACGCGCGTGCGACGCGCACACAGGCATCACACACACACTGGCAGGCCGCCACTCATTTTGTTTTGGGCTCGTGGGAGCCATTGGGAGCCACTTGGCCACTGACGATTCCATCAAATAGAGCTCAACCAACCAAGTTGCTTGATGGTTTGACGATCCCATCAGATAAAGCTCGTCAAGACCTTGAAAATTACTATTTTGATGGTCTAACGGTCAACGCTAAGGCAGCGGTCAAGGCGGTCAATAGGACGTCGGTCCGCGCGCCGGCTCCCAGAAAATTACTAAAAAAACTGAGAGCAAAATCACTGCAGTCCGCGACTCCAGCGATGGGCGCGGCAGCCGCAGCGCCCCGTCCATCACACCCACCGACACCCCACACGCGGGCGTGCAACTGACACCACGCACGCACACCACGCAGGCTGCGACTTCCGCCATGGGCGAGGCGGCAGCAGCGCTCGCGGCGCAGCTTGCAGAAGCGGTGGCCGGGGAGCGGTCGGCGGTGGAGCGGCGGTCGGCGCAGCAGCAGGTGCGTGCATGACGGGCGGTCACAGTGCACTGAGAGACAGGGAGGCAGAGACAGAGAGAGAGGCAGAGAGGCAGAGAGACAAGGAGAGAAACAGAGAGACAGAGACAGTGAGACAGAGAGACAGAGAGATGGCCTGTCTGTGGCCTGCGGTGGAGCGGCGGTCAGTGCAGCAGCAGGTGCGTGCACGACGGGCGGTCACAGTGCAATGAGAGACAGGGGGGCAGAGAGACAGAGAGACAGAGAGACAGAGACGGAGAGATAGGGCGACAGAGAGACAGAGGCAGAGAGACAGAGGCAGAGAGACAAAAGAGACAGAGAGACTGAGAGGCAGAGACAGAGAGACAGTGAGACAGAGACAGAGGGACGGCCTACCTGTGGTCTGCGGTGGAGCTACGGGTCGGCGCAGCAGCAGTGTGTGTGTGTGCGCTAGTGTGTGACTGTCGGTCACAGTACACTGAGACAGAGAGGCAGAGAGACAGAGAGGCAGGGACACAGACAGAGCATGCCTTGGTTTGCAGTGGAGCGGCGGTCGGCGCAAGCAGGTGCGTGCGCGACTGGCGGTCGTGGTGCACTGAGAGAGAGACTGGCTGAGAGAGAGAACAGAGAGACGAGGAGGCAGAGAGACGGCCTGCCGTAGAGCTACAATGCAGCAGCAGGCGGCTGTGTGGCTGACTCGCGCGCACGGTCCAAGGGAGAGCAACTTCTTGGACTTATTGCGCTTTCTTGGCCTTGTCGCGGAGGTTGGGGGTCGGGGAAGGTGTGGCATGTGTGCAGTGGGCGTGCACACGCACTCGTCGAATTGCCTGAAACTCCCCTGTGGCTGACACGCGCACGCTCCACCACAACAGGCGGCGGTCGAGCGCGCGGCTGCTGCGGTCGCAGCAGCGGACAAGGCCAAGGCGGGCGGCGGCGGCGGGAGCGGTGGAGGGGTGGCGGAGCCCGCTGCGGCAGCTGTGCAGTAGGAGACCTGTAGGCCTGCTGATGTGTTTGTACGTGGCGTGCAGTGCAGGCGAGGCGAGGGGGGCGTGCGCCGCACCTGGCTGGCTGGCTGTGTGCGGCTTGTGTGTGTGAGGAGGGAGCGAGCCGCGAGCGACGCACGTTTTTGTCCCCCTTCCTGATGAGGATTACGATGGAGCGAGAGAAGCTGCCGGAGCTGGTGTGGGTGTCCCCCCCCCCCTGTCAGCATCGCGTCAGCATGCGAGCAACGCGTGCCAACAGATCCTATATATGCATAGCGTCTACAGGCGATCGCTGCTGTCTTTGGGGGAGATTAGCGAACGAGGGGATGTGTGAACTCCATCTCGCTGGCGCCGCCGTCCCGCGCCGGCACCTCAGCCTCGGCATTGCGTCATCGCATGTCATTTGCGATGCACCAGGGGGTGGGGGGGGACCGGAAACGGGGCCTGCAGGTGCGCCACGCGTGTTGGGCGCCGCCGCGGCAGTGGGAGCGCGCAGCCCCAGAGCAACGCCGCAGGGAAGAGGCCAACACCAACCCAAACATGTCGTTGGGAGCTTCTCTCCATAAGGACAGCGGGGAGCAGCGGGGCTCCCCCAGCACTGTCCATGCGTGCATGCATGGACGCGTGGGCGTGGGTGCCCGTGGGAGATGAGGGATGATGATGATGATGAGAGTTTTACAATCCACTTCCGGCGGTCACACGTACGGTTCCAAAGCTCCAGTGGGACTTAGAGAAACAAGGCTCAAGGCCCACAAAAGGTCAAGCTACAAGTAGTTCCACCGCGCGCGCCTCGTCGTTGACGGCGAGCGGGTGCCTGCACCTGCTTGCTAGATGGCATTCCCTCTGGAGGTGTTTTTGAAGGGGAGGTGGCGCCACACGCGTGCGGTGGCGGGTGCGGTGTGGTCGCTGAGTAGAGTGCTGCGGCGGGTGTGCTACTAGCCCCGCTTCCGGTGGTCTGGGGGAGGACTTTTTGGTCCCTTTGTGGTTTTATACCTTGGGTCCGCCCTCTGACCATTTGAGGGGCTGGGTGTGCAGCCTGCACAGTGGTGCTGCTTGCTTGGCGCCCGCCACCAAGTGTGGATGGCGTTACCGTGGGCTTTTACTTGTAGCTTGACCTTTTGTGGGCCTTGAGCCTTGTTTCTCTAAGTCCCACTGGAGCTTTGGAACCGTACGTGTGACCGCCAGAAGTGGCTTGTAACCAAACATCATCAAGTAGCCCACGGTAACGCCATCCACACTTGGTGGCGGGCGCCAAGCAAGCAGCACCACTGTGCAGGCTGCACACCCAGCCCCTCAAATGGCCAGAGGGCGGACCCAAGGTATAAAACCATGAAGGGACCAAAAAGCCCTCCCCCAGACCACCGGAAGCGGGGCTAGTAGCACACCCGCCGCAGCACTCTACTCAGCGACCACACCGCACCCGCCACCGCACGCGTGTGGCGCCACCTCCCCTTCAAAAAAACCCCCAGAGGGAATGCCATCTAGCAAGCAGGTGCAGGCACCCGCTCGCCGTCAACGACGAGGCGCGCGCGGTGGAACTGCGCCCGCTTCCCCGCAACCTTGGCGGCGAGGAAAGCGGGCCACAGCGCCTGGTGCTGCGCCTCCTCGCGGTCACTGAGGACGTCGAAGACTGCAGTCGAGTCCACGCAGCGGCGCAGCTCGTGGCGCCAGCGCACGACAGTGTCGGCCACGGCGTCAGACGCCACGGTGAAGAGCACACGCAGCACAACGCCCCCGCGTGGCTCCACGCCGATGCCCCCGACGGCAGGCTTGGCGTTGAGGAGCGACGCGGACACGACGCCACCATCAGCCGGCTCCCGCCGGCCGGTGCCGCCGTAGAGGAAGCGCACGACATCTGTAGCCAGGCGGACGGGCAGGCTGGTGCCGTCCTCGGCAGCTGCAGCGATCCGCTCCGCCGCCGCCGCCGTCGCCTCCTCTTCATCCATCCGCCTGCCACCGCCCGCGAGGAGCCAGTTGGCGCCGCGTGCCACCGGGATGGACAGCACGAAGCTGCGGCGCAGCGACGTGTCGCCCACACGCGCAGGCAGCCCCCCCCGGCGGGAGGGGCCGCGCGCAGATGCGGCACGCGTGGCGCCCGACGCAGGCCGCTCCGTCGCCGGCCCCCCCCCCGCCGACGCCACAGGGGCGGCAGCAGCAGCGGGCCGGGCAGGCTGAGCAGCCTCGGCAGCAGGCGCAGCGCGGGGCGCCGCATGGCCGGCCCGCGCGCGGGCGGGCTCTGCATGCGGCATCTGCATGGGCGCCCCAGGGACGCGGCTCACCAGGAGGCTCACCACATCCACCAGGGACGCAATCTGTTGCGCCTGCGCCTGCACCACAGCGAGCACCCCCGCAAGGGCACCGCTGTGGCCGGCGTCGGCAACCTGTGGCGCGCCCACCTGCGTCGGCGCATTCTGTGGCTGGGCGCGCGCCCTCGCCTCCCTGTCCAGCAGCCCCCCTACCAGGCGTCTGATGTCTGCCTGCCCCGCGCTGAGGGCGCGGAGGGCGTCTGTGGTGTCGGCCGAGGCCGAGATGTGGTTGCTGGCGTCGCCATGCAGGTTGTTGCGCAGCCTCCGCGTATGTGGCTGCCCCCCGCGCCCCATGGAGCGCCGAAAGCTGTGTCTGTGTCGCATCCACGCACGCGCGGTGGCGTGGCGGGGAGTCTGAGCCGGGGGAGCCGCTGCTCACCGGTGATTCTGTGGTGGTGGCCGCGCGGGCGATGAGCGCGCCGGCGGCCGCACTGTGTTTGCGATGATGATGAGAGTTTTACAATCCACTGCCGGCGGTCACGTGTTCGGTTTCAAAGCTCCAGCGGGACTTAAGAGAGCAGGCACGAGGCCCACCAAAAAGGTCAAGCTACAAAAGTAGCCCACAGTAGCGCCAACCACGTAGTGGTGGGCGCCAAGCAAGCAGCACCACAAAGCAGGCTCCACACCCAACCCCTCCAGTTGCCGGAGGGCAGGCCCAAGGTATAAAACCATGAAGGGACCAGAAAGGCCCTCCCCCCAACCACTGGAAGCGGGGCTGGTAGCACACCCGCCGCAGCACTCTGCCCAGCGACCACACCGCACCCGACACCGCACGTGTGTGGCGCCACCTCCCTTCAAACACCCCCCCAGAGGGCATGCAACTAGCAAACAGGTGCAGCCACCCGCTCGCCGTCAACCACGAGGCGCGCGCGGTGGAACTGCGCCCGCTTGCCCGCAGCCTTGGCGGCGACGAAAGCGGGCCACAGCGCCTGGTGCTGCGCCTCCTCGCGGTCACTGAGGACGTCGAAAAACGCAGCCGACGGGTCCACGCCGCTCAGGCAGCAGCGGTTACGCACGACCACGTCAGCCACGGCATTAGACGCCACGGTGAAGAGCACACGCAACACACCGCCCGCGCGGGGCTCCACACCAATGCCCCCAACGGCAGGCTTGGCGTTGAGGAACGACGCGGACACGCCGCCGCCGCCAGCCAGCTTGGCCATTGAGCCACGGATTTCCTGCAGGTAGCGCACGACATCCGTAGCCAGGCAGACGGGCAGGCTGACGCAGCGCTCGGCGGCTGCAGCGATCTGCACCGCCGCCTCCGCCGCCTCCTCCTCCTCTTCGTCAGGGAAGCAGCCCACCAGGTATCCACCGTACGCGACGAGCCTGTTGGCGGCTGCCACTGGGATGGACAGCACGTGGCTGCGGCGCAGCGACATGTCGCCCACACGCGCGGGCAGCCCCTGGCGGGAGGAGCCGCGCGTGCACGCAGATGCGGCTCGCACGGCGCCCGCCGCAGCAGGCCGCTCCGCCGCCGGCGCGCCCGCCGCCGACGCCACAGGGGCGGCAGCAGCAGCGGGCCGGGCAGGCTGAGCAGCCTTGGCAGCAGGCGCCGCGCGGGGCGCACTGTGAGCCGCATGCGGCACTGGATGCGGCATCTGCATGGGCGCCCCCGGGACGCAGCTCATCAGGAGGAGGCGAACCAGGTCCACTAGGGACGCAATCTGTTGCGCCTGCACCTGCACCACTGCGAGCACCCCCGCGAGGGGGCAGCTGCTGTGGCCGGCGTCGGCAATCTGTGTAGCGCCCACATGCGTCGGCGCATTGAGGGAGGGGGGGGTCTCCCATGGGGAGCATGGGGGGCCTGGTGGGAGCTGTAGGGGGTGCGGGGAGGCGGTGTGTGTGTGTGTGATGTGTGTGTGTGTTGTGTGTCAGGGTGTGTGCGTGTGCGTTTGTGTGTGTGTGATGTGTGTGTGGACGTTTGTGGGCGTGTGCTGCAGGGTCCCCTGGTGTGCTGTGCTGTGCTGTGTGTGTGTGTGCATGCGTGTGTGTGTGTGTTGGGGGGGGGGGGGAGCATCGACACACCACTGAACGGGCCGCGACGCAGGAGCCTTGCAATTTAATGTGGTGGTTGTCGCACCACAGGCATCCGCCGCCCAAATGAATGATTATCCTGAAGCTTGGCCCTGGTCACGCAAACTCTCCTCTCCTACTACCAGAAATAACATAGGGCTACTCGGCACCCCCCTCCCTTTTGAGGAAATGGGGAAATGTCAGCACGCCCGCCCGCAGTTCTACAGTCCGTGCAGTACTATCATGTGCGCCGCCGGCTGGCAGTGTGTTTGATGTGCACATGACAGGCAGACGCACATAGGGCACAGTACGCCCCGCCCCCCGCCTCGCCCCTACACACAACGGTACATCATCAGCCCCCCTCATGTTGCCTGTGATGGCCATCCCCTAAACCCTAAGCCCTAAAGCCGACCGTGGCAGCGACAGGCGCTTCAGATGGTGCACGCAACGCATGGCAAGTACAGATATGCACCAGCTAGTGGCTGGCTAGCGGCACAACATGTCAGCATCCGCCTGTATGAATCCTTCCCCTGGTGGAAGGTAGGGCAGGCCCAACTGAAAAAACACTCTGTTTCAGTTTGGTGTGGGTGCAGCGCCTGCCCGGTCACTCGGTGCAGCGCCACGGGCTGTCGCTGGGCTGCAGCAGGTCGAGGCACAAGAAGCACGCGCTCCTGCTGTCCCCCTCTGGCTTGGTCACGCACTGCACGCACGCGGCCGCCCACCTCGGGTGCCCAGCGATGCACTGGTTGCACACCTGCTGCGCGACCGGCCCCGCGTTGCTGCACTGAATGCACTGGTCGCTCGCGCCCACGGCGATCACGCTCGGCGTGCCCGCGCACTCGATGCACCCCGCACGCATGTTGACAAAGTCGCCGTCAAGATTGGTGCACGCGCCGCACGCGGGCGCGCCCGCGCCCGATCGTAGGCACTGGTAGCATGCAGACCGCGTCTCCTCATCACCCTTGTATACACACTGCAGGCACTGGTCAACGGCAACACCGTAGCCCAGGCACCCGTAGCACCCCTTCTGCACCGTGGGCGCCTGCCACGAGCACTGCTGGCACGTGGGGCCGTCGATCACGCGCGCGCACGACGCCAGGGAGTTGATGTCGCCGCTGATGGGCGTGGCCGTGGGCGTTGGCGCTCGCGTGGGCGTGGGCGTGGGCGCTTGCGTGGGCGTAGGCGCTTGCGTGGGTGTGGGCGTGGGTGTGGGTGTGGGCGGGGGCGTCAGAGTGGGGCTGGTGCTAGGGCCGGGTCCTTGTGCCACCGCGCTGACACAGTCCTGCGGCACGCCCGACCCAACGACCAGGCACGCATGGCACAGCGACGGCATCGCCGTCTTGGAGCACTCTGCACACCACGGCGTGTAGGGCGTGGGCGCGGACGCGAGGCAGTTGAAGCAGGAGCTGGGCGAGGGGTAGTTGACGCACTGCGCGCAGTACTGGCGCGCTGCGGTGTTAGAGGAGCCGTCCGACACGCACACAAAGCAGCCGATCGCCGAGGATGCGCCAGACGTCTGCCCGCAGCTGTGGCACTGGGCGGCCATGGTGCCGCTCGCGAGGCACCCAAAGCACGCCGTCTTGACGCCTACATCCATGTAGACGTCGCAGCGTCGGCAGTCAACCTGGGAGCCGAGCATCGTCAGGCAGCCGGCCAGGGTGGTGAACGCGGAGCCTGACCAGTCGACGGTGGGGGCAGTTTGGCCCGCCACCGGCACGGGCGTTGGCGCGCGCACGGGCACGGGGGTGGGTGTCAACACTGGCACGGGCGTAGGCACGGGCACGGGCACAGGCGTGGGCACCGGCACGGGCACGGGCGTGGGTGTGGGCGTGGGCGACGGCGACGGCGGCGGCGAGGGCGAGGGCGGCGGCGACGGCGACGGCGACGGTGTGTACTTTGCTACAAGGCACGTTGCCGCTACGAGCGTGTCAAACGCGCCCGCCACGCAGCCCATGCAATCGGCCGCGCCATCTGCCCTGACCGCGCACGCAGAGCAGAGCGCGCGCGTCGCCGCCATCGCCCCGCACGTGCACTTGAAGCACGACGGCTGCAGCGACTCGGCGATGATCGTGCACGAGCTGCACTCGCCCACAGAGTGCGCCCCGGAGTAGAGGCAGTCGGCGAGGTCGGAGAAGCACTCGGGCGGGGGCGGCATCGGCGACGGCGGCGGCGGCGGGGGGGGCGGCGGCGGCGGCGACGGCGGGGGCGGCGGCGGTGGCGGCGGTGGCGGCGGCGGCGGCGCGACGAGCCCTCCGACCATGCACTGCTCATGTGCACCCCCGGGCTCGCTGACATCGAGGCACATGTGGCACGTGTCGGCGTACGTCATCCACGAGCACGCAGGGCACAGGCTCGGCACAGACGCCGTGCCGAGGCAGAAGTAGCACGACGTGGCCGACTGTGGGAGAGCCGCGCACCCGACGCATGCGTGCGCCAACTCAGGTGACAGGCCCAGGCCGCCCAGGCAGTCGTAGCAGCCGGGCGCGTCTGGCGACGACCCGCATGCGTGGCACAGCGCTGTCGCAGCGCCGGCAGCGTCAGCCGCGACCATCGCAGTGCCCAGGCACTCGAAGCACGCGATCATGAGCTCCTCCGAGCCCACCAGGCTGCACCGCATGCAGTCAGTGCTGTTCACTCCCAGCACATGCGTGCACCCGTCAGTGGTGTTGAACGAGGGCCTGCGTGGGTGAGTGTGGGGCAGTGTGGCGTGAGTGGCCGAAGACGTGAGGCAATGACACGAGGGAAGCCCACGTCGGCACACAGCGCCATGCCTGATGCCAGAGGCAGTGGTTCAAACCACTGCAGCAGGTGTGCGGGGGAGCGCCCCCCCCCCCCCCCCGCCCCCCGCCACACATACACGCACGTACATGCAGGCGGTGCTGCTGTTCTCGCCGCCACCCGCCGCCAGGCATTCGAAGCACGCCATCGTAAGCTCATCCGAGGCCACCAGGTTACACCGCATGCAGCCAGAGGTGCTGTTCTCTCCCAGCACCTCTAAACACCCTTCAGTGGTGTTGAATGAGGGCCTGCATTGGGTGTATGTGGCGGGCCGCTCATGTGAGAATGGTGCAGGCAACGGAGAGGCAACGAGGCCACCTCGTGTGGCGCACTCATTGAAGAGAACCATGCATGCTATCATGCATGGGCATGGATGCCTGAGTGATCCACTGCCCGACCAACACCTCCCCCCCTGCATGCATGCACAACACACCACCCCCACCACAACGCTGCAATGCCCTCCGCCGTGACCTACATGACGTCCGTCGCATTGAGAGCATCCCTCGCGTTGCCTTCATCATCTGCACGTGCACACAGAGGGCACGGCGTGGGCGGGGAGCGTGTTTGGCGCCAGAGATGACCAGCAACAACACCCGCTTGTTCAAGCGGCGGCTGCTCTCGCCAGCACACCTCCTTTGCAGGAGACCAGCGGCACTAGCTGTTTTTACCTGCGGGGCCTTGCGCGGACGCAGGGGACAAGAACAGCAGCAGCAGCAGCACAGCGGTCTGCGCAGCAGTTGGGCGCATCTTAAGTAGCAGGCGCAACCCGATGCGTAGCCCGTCAATCGATGGGCGTGGAGCGCCCCGAGAGTGAGCCGGTCGTCGTTGACCCCCCCCCCCAAAATTGCTGGGAGGTGTGGCCGTGAGCTGGACAGAAGTTCCCCCAATCCCCCCCCCCCATTGGGTTGGTCAATGGGGTGGAGCTACTTGGTATGAAATGATTAATTTGGACTTCAGAGGCAGTGCAGTGGGTGGCAGAGTCGTGAGTGGGGTGGCGTAGAGTGGGGTGCGGGGCTTTCGGCGGTGCTGACAACCCCCCCCCCCCCCCGCCTTGCCCCCTAGGATCCTATAAGAAAACGCTGCTTAACAGTCCCTTGATATCATCCGTGTGTACAGGGTGTTGGTGTGGTGCACAGAGGGTGGGTGTTGGTGTGTTCAAAAACCCAAATGGCGGTTGGCTCCACTCTCGATGTCGCTGCTGAGTAGCTGTCCTCCTCCTTGTGTGTAGCCACCGCGCCACAACCCACATAAAACCACTGCGACGCTTCTAGTTGGCGCACGTATCAGGCCGCACGGCGCAACAAGGGGGGCTGCTGTGAACAAAACAGCACTCCTGCTGAGTTGCGCGTGGCGCCACGCGGGCCCCAATGGACTCCACCACCGCCCTTGCGGTGTGCCTGGGGTTACTAGTGCTACAAAGCGCCTGCGTGGCGGCGCTGCATCCAGGTGAGGCACGACGACGCGTGCACACACCCCTGCTGTACACACACCCCCGCAAGCCGCCTGAGCTCGCTCGACCCCACGCCACCTCCCTCAGGGCTACTAGGTGGACAAAACATGCACGATGGAGGACGGGGAGGGCCACATGGATTGATGAGGTGCGGCGGCGAGCAACCACTGCGAGTGGCGCCTAAAGCGCCATGCATGCTGGGAGTTGGTTTGCCCGCATGCATGCGCTCACGTCAACTGCACGCACTCCCGCAGTGAGGCTCCCTACTTGGTGGAGCGAACTAGTGGCCGAACTCTTCTTCAGTGTCCGCAAACGATTGAGGAGTGCAATGCGGTGAGGCCAGCACGCCCTGGGGACTCGCTCAGTGACGCATGCATGCAGCGCTGTGTATGGGCATACGTGTGTGTGTGTGTGTGTGTGTGTGTGTGTGTGTGCGTGCGCGCGGTGTTGGTGTTGGTGGGGGGTGGGGGGTGGGGGGGCAGAAGAGGGACGGGGACTCCAGCCTGCAACACCTGCATGCGACCCTGCATGCAACCCAAGAACACCTGTGTCGTGCCGTCGAGCACCTGGGCATCCCCCACTGCCGCCACATATGCATGTGCCAGCAGTAGCGGCACGTGCGCCTGCAGCTGGCGCGTGGGATGACTCACCGTGCCTGAGCGTCTGCAGCCCTGCCGCCTGTGGTGTGCGCTGCGGCGCCATCCCGCCACCCTCAATGCCCACACACACCCCGTTCACCCCAACGCTGGTCTGCAGGTCTTCCTTCCCGGCTGCTCCTCGTGCGCGAGCGCGCCGCCTGGCGCCGTCCAGGTCTCGTGCCTGAATTGCCTGTGCAACGGCGGCGCGGGCAGCAAGTGTGCACAGTGCTCATCACGCCAAAACTACCAGGGCTGTGGCGCGTGCGTCGCGGGCGCGCCCAACGCGTTTGCTGAGATCTCGTGCTCGCTGTGCAGCGTGTCGGCGGGCGTGGGCGAGTTTGGCTGCTTCACCTGTGTCGTCAACGCGGGCAGCTCGCGGCTGCCGACGTGCATTTCGTGCGCTCGCGCCGCGTTCCCAGACGCATGCTATGACTGCGTCATCTTTGACACAGGCAAGGCAGCGGGAGAGTGCCTGACGGCGACGCCAGCGTCGCCGTCGCCGCCAGCTGGCACGTCGCCGCTGCCCTCGCCCTCGCCACCAGTTGCACGACCGCCGTCGCCATCGCCGCCGCTGTCGCCATCGCCGCTGCTGTCGCCATCGCCGCGCCCAGCGCCGTCGCCACGCCCAGCGCCCTCTCCCTCGCCACCCTCCAAAAACTCCACCTCTCCTTCCCCGCCACCCCGCCCCTCTCCACCCCCGCCCCCAAACCCTCTCCCACCCCTCCACTCCCCGGACCCTCTCCCACCCCTCCATACCCTGGCTTCTCTCCCACCCCCACCCCCTCGCCCACGCCCGCTCCGAGTGACGGAAGCCTCTCTCAGTCTCTCAAGACCTGCTACAAGACAAGGGCGGAGTGCGTGGACGACCTGGGCGAGACCTCGTGCGCCAGCTGCGACGGGCTCGAGGGCGAACCACTAGTCGCGTGCTTTGCGTGCCTGTGCGGTGGCGGCGCGGGCGCCAAGTGCTTACAGTGCGCTGCGCAGGCCAACTACTGGGGCTGCTCCGCGTGCATCGCGCGCGCAGCGAGCCTCTTCACTGAGCTTGCGTGCTCCATGTGCTCTCGGTCCGTGAAGCAGGGGGACGATGCGTGCTACGAGTGCGCGCTGGGCGCTGCCTCCAACCGCGCGTCGAGTTGCACCGGGTGCGTGGACAAGGCGAGCTCCCCGGCCGCATGCTACGATTGCGTCGTGACGTCAACGCGCACGGCCGCGCAGTGCCAGGCAGCCATCGGGGCCCCGAAGCCTCCGTTCCCGCCTCCATTCGACGCGAGCAAGCCGTTACCTCCACTACCGCCGCCGCCGCTGCCGCCCAGGGCTCCGGCGCCGTTCCCTCCCCCTCCCTCGTACTGCTACAAGACGTTCACCGAGTGCGAGGCCGTCTTGGGCCTCGCGTGCTCCGTGTGCAACGGTCTGACAGGCAACCAGCTTGGCGCATGCTTCCAGTGCCTGTGCGATGGTGGCGACCCGCAGGGCTGCTCGTCGTGCGCGCCACGCGCCAACTGGGAGGGCTGCATGATGTGCGTCGCGTCGGCGGGCTCCAACGCGATCCGCCGCCTCTCGTGCGGCATCTGCGCGCAGTCGGCGGTCGCGGGTGACAACCGCTGCTTCCAATGCGTGGAGGACGCGAGCGCGACGCGCGCCTCGACGTGCATCAAGTGTGGGGGGGCGACGTCAGCAGACTCGTGCTACGGGTGCGTCGCGTACCAGGCGACAGCCACACCGTCCGTGTCACAGTGCTTGACTGCAACTGGGCCAGCCGCCACCCGCCCGCCGTTCTCGCCACCACCGCCGCCCCCCAGGCCTCCCCCACGCGACCCCTACCGCGCGCGCAACACGCGCGTCATGCTCGGCAAGACCACATGCACCGACCTCACGACGTGCCTCGGGAGTGCCTACTCCACGCAGTGCTTCCAGTGCATGGCCAAGCCCCTCGCCACGCGCGAGGACTGCTTCAAGGGGCTCTGCTACGGCGTGCCCGCGAAGCAGGTTAACCTCTGCCTCGACGCACCCCTCGATGCGCGCACGTCGTGCTTCTTCTGCATGGTCAACGCTGGCGTGGTGGACCAGGCACTCATCGACCGCTGCGTCGCGTGCGCCAAGGTGCCGGCAGCGGCAGCCGCCTCGTGCGTGGAGTGCATCCTGGATGCGCCGCCCAGTCGCATCGACAACTGCACCGTGTGCAACGACAACATCCAAAACATGGCCGGGTGCCACGCGTGCGTGTCGCGTTCCGACGAGCCGCTCGCGATGTGCGAGGTCGAGGCCACGCCGCCGCCGCCGCCGCCGCCGCCCCCTCCTCCGTACCAGTGCTTCCGCACGTTTGCACAGTGTGGAGCACAGGGGAACACCGAGTGCGGTGTGTGCGCACCGCTCGTGAACGACACCGATGCCTACCGCGACTGCCTGCAGGTGCGTGGCCGCTTTTCTGTATGTGTGTGCGCGTGACGTGGGAGGGGGGAGGGCGGGGGCTCCCACGGTGCTGGGAATGAAGCGATGGGGAGGCCGGTCTCGGGCGGTCGCCACAGTCAATGGTGCTCTCCCTGATGGTTGCAAGCGCAGCAACGCACCCACCTCACCCTGCCCACCCTCACCCCTACCTCCGCCCCCCATCCACCCACCCCACACACCTACCCTCAGTGCGTGTGCGAGCCGGGCGTGCCAACCAGCACCTGCCTGGCGTGCGTGAACAGCGGCATCAACGGGGTCGCGACGCGCAGCTGCCTCGCATGTCTGCTTGGTCCGACGGTTGTCACGGGAGGGACCGACGCGTCCCGTGCGAGCGCGCAGGGCGCGTGCGTGACGTGCGCTGACTCAATGAACTACTCGCCAGAGTGCTACCGCTGCGTGGGGGAGTCCCCGCAGGGGCGCGCGCTGCAGTGCCCCGCGTGCCGCTTCGTCGACTTCTACCCGCCCGCATTCTGCTTCTCGTGCGTGCGCGACGGGCAATCGGCCGTGGGGAACTGCATCGAGGCAACTGGGTTTGCGCCTCAGCGGCCATCCGTGCCGCTGCCGCCCTCGCCGCCACCGCCACCGTTCCCTCCGCCCAAGCAAGGCTGCCCGGTGACCTACGAGGAGTGTGTGGCCAACGTGACGGCGCTTGCGCTCGGCCACTGCGGAGTGTGCGATGGTGGGTGGGGGGCAGGGGGGGGGAGTGGGGGCATGTGTGTGCGTGCGTGTGTTTGTGTGCGTGTGTGTGTGCGTGTGTGTGTGTGCGTGTGTGTGTGTTTGTGTGTGTGTGTGTGAGTGCGCAAGTGTGTGTGCACATGTGTGTGTGCATGTGTGTGTGTGTGATGGTGCGTGGGTGGGTGGGGGTCTGTGCCCACCAAGACTGTGCTGAGCCGTAGCCCCCTCCCCGCCTGCTGCGCCTCATGCCCCCCACGCGCAGTGCATGTGTGCGTATGTCCCCCCCTTTCACCCGCATCCTCACATCCCCCCTCCCCCACCCGTGCCCAGGCGTGGCCCCTGAGTTCCAGTCCCAGTGCTGGGCGTGCGTGTGCGTGGGCACGACCTCATACCTGTGTGCCGCGTGCGCGGTGCAGCCCGACGCATACGGATGCTACGGGTGCCTGCTGAGTGGGGCGCTACCAGGGCCAGATGCGCAGGTGGGTTTGTTTGGGGGGGGGGACGAACGTTTGACATGAAAACCGAAAGCCGACATAGTGACAGAGTGACAGAGTGACAAATAAAGGACAGGCCGAGGCCGGGACAGAGAAGGAGTCGAACTAGAGAGAGAAAAGGGACTCCAAACGAGAGAGGGAGCGGGAGCCCGGGGGGAGCGAGGGGGGGGGCACATGCGCCGGCATGTGCACACTAGCACACGCGCGGCATGCACGCAACCATGCACACACACATGCCCACTCACCACACGCTCAATGCCCGCACACGCTGCGTGTGTCGTGAGATGCCCACAACCATGCACACCGACAACCACACGCTCACACAATACGCCCCCCAGCCCACCCCCTTTCAACACGCATGCCCCCCCCCCCCTCTTTCTGTCCCCCCAGGCCTCGTGCGTCAGTCAGTCAGTCACAACCACACACACACACACGCACCACGCCCCCCACCCAACCCCACACACATGCACCCCCGCACCCCTCTCCCCAGGCCTCGTGCGTCACGTGTTCCTTCCAGCTCGGCCTCCCTGACCTCTGCTACGTGTGCGTACTCGCCTTGGCAGTCACAACCACACGCTCAAACACGCACCACGCCCCCCCCCCCCCCCCTTCTTCCCAGGCCTCGTGCGTCACGTGTTCCTTCCAGCTCGGCCTCTCGGACCTCTGCTACGTGTGCGTGCTCGCGTCGTCAGTCACCGACGGCTTCTTCTGCCCCGCGTGCCTCACGCTGTCCAACCCCGCGTCGTGCATCGCATGCCTCAATGGCGGCTACGAGAAGCAGCCTGAGCGCTGCCTGTCGTTCGGTCCGCCCCCTCCGCCCATCCGCGACGCCCCGTTCGTCGACACCGTCGGGTGCATGGCCAACGGCCTCGCCGCGTCCGAGTGCAAGGCGTGCGGGCTGCTGGGTTCCAAGGTTGGCCAAGAGTGTTTCACGTGCATTTGGAAGGGCAGCATGTCGCGCGACTGCACGCGGTGCGCGTACAAGCCGACCGAGGGCCAGCGCATCCAGTGCACGCAGTGCCTCATCGACGGCGGACTCGCAAACTCGTGCGACTCGTGCTCAGACATGATGGCGGTCGGCGCGGCAGCGGTGTGCATCGACTGCAGCAAGAACCCGGCGGTGATCGCGGGCGAGCACGGCCCCGCGTGCATCCAGTGCGCCAACGGACCCAGCCCCGACGCGCGCGCTGCGTGCGCCAAGTGCGTGATGGCGCACCCGTACAACACTAACACGTGCGTCGCGTGCATGGGGTTCTTCAACCCAAACATCACGTGGGCGGGGCCGGACGACACCTCGATCAAGTGCTTCACGTGCATGGACCGCGTCTCGACAGACATGCCCGACTACTACTGCACCACGCCACAGGGGTGGCGCTACCTCGACAAAAAGAAGCGGGCGTTGATATGAGGAGCAGTGATGTGATGAGGAGAGGCGCGGGCCGGCGGGGGGAGAGGAGAGGGGCACCGCCACGGCGCGTTGCTCCCTCGCATCCCCCCCCCCTCCCCGCCTCCTCTCTCATCAATTATTATTTTAGTATGGTTTTGCTGACCTTTACACGCGCGCACGCCCCAGTGGGCGCAATGCATTGCTTGCACGCGTTTTCAACTGTGACCTGTGACTGTGACCGGAGACCGGATTCATCACCCTGATTCAACCGTAGTAGATACTTAGATAGAACCGGTTAAGTAGAGAGGTAGGTAGAGAGAGGCCCGTTGCACCGGGATGGCACGGTAGGAGCGGAACCGTGAACACACATAGAAACGAAAAAACGCGATCCAACTTCCTGGCTCTTTGGACACGCAGAAGGGCCCATCCTACTACTACCAATCACATCCTGTGGTTTCTGGCAAGTGGAGCGGTGGTGGCACCGACCATCAGCACCGACCATCAGCAGCGACAGCAGCAGCAACCAGCAGCGACCAGCAACGACCAGCAGTGTCCGCCATCCATCACCCTCCCCAGCCCCCCATCCATCCACCCATCCAACCACCCTCATCCACCCCACACCCACACCCACCATCCTCAGCCCAATCCTCATACTCGAGCTTGAGAGAAGTGTTGAAGAGTGGATTCCACACTTCGGGGGGGGGGAGTTGTTGCCCCTGCTCGTAATCCAGACACTACCACATAAATTGCTTGGGCTCCTCTCCACTGAACCACTTGAGGCCAGGCGCGGGACTACCTGCACCTGCGCCCATCCGTGTAACGACACAACCATGCACACCGCAACCACCTGTCCCGGCTCGCCCAGGGGTCGCTCCTCCTGCGCCTCCTTGGCGCACGCCGTTCACAGCAGCAGCCACCAGATGCAGGGGCACAGCAGGCCAAGCAGCCCGACAAAGGCCCAGGCCCACGCGATGGGCGGTCTCAACAGCACCAGCTGCAGCGGCCCTAGTGTCTCTCCCACGAGAACCAGCGCCCTGGCAGTCGGAAGTCGGCAGTCCCCGTCGCGCAGGCGGCAGTCCCTCGAGATGTTCACCCCCATCAGCGGTTCACTCCCCACATACTCCCCTCCCGTGACGCCACTCCCTAAGCAGACGCGCCCTCTTGCGGAGCCGATCATACTGCCACCTGCGCCTGCGCGCGAGGGCACAGAGGGCACAGAGGTGCAGCGCCGTCAGCAGCACCGCCCAGCTGACCGCCTCTCACGCGGGGACCAGCAGGACTTTGTCAACTTCTTCAGGCGTGCTGGACCTTACATCCAGGGTCACGCGGAAAAAACGTTTGTTTGCATCGTGCCCGGAGAGGTGGGTGTGCAACCTGGTGCAACAAAGGTGTGCAACACAAATTGTTGCGCGCAACAGCTGGTCAGGGATGTGACATCGCAGGCCCCTCCACCGCCACGGCGCTCTCCGTCTCACACGCGCACAGCCGCGCCCACTCGCCCCCCCCCTCCCTAACCCACCCCACGCACACACGCATGCGTGCACGCACGCACACGCACACACGCACGCACACACAGGTCACGTCCGACCCCTCGCTCCTCCGCTCCACCCTCGACGACCTCACGCTGCTCCACGGCCTCGGCGTCCGCCTCGTCATCGTGACTGGCGCTGGCCCGCAGATTGACGCGTCCTTGGTGGAGCGCGGCCTGTCGCCTGCGCACCTGCGAGGCTACCGCCTGACCGACAAAGCAGCGCTCGAGTGCGCGGTGGTCGCGGCAGGGCACGTGCGCAGTGAGGTGAGAGGCGGTGGCGGTGGCGGTGACTGCTGGGTGGGTGGTGCGTGGGCAGCTGTGGAATGGTGGCTGGGTGGCTGGGTGGCGGGGTTGTGGGTCGAGCGGCGGTTGGTGGTTGGTGGCCGCGGCAGGGCACGTGCGACGCGAGGTGGGGCATGTGGGTGGCGGTGGGTGACGGTGGGTGATGGGTGGTTGGCTGTGGGAGGTGGGTGGTGGGTGGGCAGCTGTGAAATGGTGGGTGGGTGGGTGGGTGGCTGGGTTGTGGGTCGAGTGGCGGTTGGTGGGCGGTGGTCGCGGCAGGGCACGTGCGCAGTGAGGTTAGGCGTGTGGGTGGTGGGTGGTGGGTGGTGGCTGGCTGATGGGTGGTGGGTGGGTGGTGCGTGGGCAGCTGTGGAATGGTGGGTGGCGGGGTTGTGGGTCGAGTGGTGATTTGTGGTCGGTTGTCGCGGCAGGGCACGTGCGCCACGAGGTGAGGCGTGTGGGCGGCGGGTGGTGGGTGGTGGTTGGCGGTGGGTGGTGGGAGGTGGGTGGGTGGTGCGTGGGCAGCTGTGGAATGGTGGCGGGGTTGTGGGTCGAGTGGTGATTTGTGGTTGGTGGTCGCGGCAGGGCACGTGCGCCGCGAGGTGAGGCGTGTGGGCGGCGGGTGGTGGGTGGTGGTTGGCGGTGGGTGGTGGGAGGTGGGTGGTGGGTGGGCAGCTGTGGAATGGTGGCTGGATGGCGGGGTCGAGGGTCGAGCGGCGGTTGGTGGTCGGTGGTCGCGGCAGGGCACGTGCGACGCGAGGTGGGGCATGTGGGTGGCGGTGGCGGTGGGTGGTGGGTGAGTGGGCAGCTGTGGAATCGTGGCTGGGTGGTGGCTGGTGCGTGGGCTGCTGTGAAATGGTGGCTGGGTGGCGGTTGGTGGTCGGTGGTTGCGGCAGGGCACGTGCGACGCGAGGTGGGGCGTGTGGGTGGCGGTGGCGGTGGCTGGTGGCTGGTGGCTGGTTGGC
Organism: Chlamydomonas sp. UWO 241; assembly: GCA_016618255.1. Classification (NCBI taxonomy): domain Eukaryota; kingdom Viridiplantae; phylum Chlorophyta; class Chlorophyceae; order Chlamydomonadales; family Chlamydomonadaceae; genus Chlamydomonas; species Chlamydomonas priscui. The sequence continues at coordinate 106,648 of VFSX01000108.1, forward strand.
GGTGGGTGGTGGGTGGTACGTGGGCAGCTGTGGAATGGCTGCGTGGCGGTTGTAGGACGAGTGGCGGTTGGTGGTCGCGGCAGGGCACGTGCGACGCACCCACCCTTAGGTAACACTGCAACCTTGCTGTCGCTCCACCTGTCGCTCCACCCCCTGCCTGCCTGCCTGCCCTGCAGGGACCACCCAAGCCTCCGGGTGGCGCACTCCCCCCTACCACACACACACACACAGCTGATGTCTCCCGTCCCGCGCCATGGTCATGACCACCCCATGCCCTGACCTGCCCTGCATGCAGGGACCACCCAGCCTCCGGGCAGCTCCCCCCCCCCCCCCCCCCCGTCCACCCACCCTCACCCCTGGCGTGCCCTGCTGACGAAATTCCATCCCACCGGCCCCCACCCGGTTGGCATGCGCGCACACGCACACAGGTGGAGAGCGGTTCAACCCCGCCCCTCGCCCCCCCCCCCCAACCTGTTTCAACTCGACAGGTACCCCCCCCCCCATTGCTGTGTGATTGCGTTGGTACAGGTCCCCGTACAGAGTGGGGGTCCCCTACCACCAGTAGCCAGCCACCCCAGCTGGGTGCTCGGACTCTACGCGCCGAGCACGGTCTTGTGCGCCTTTCGAGGTGTCCCTGCCATCCATCATCATGATCAACCTCTTGCGTTGGCATAGCCGCAGGCGCTTTATCGGCAGAGTGCTAAACTGTGTGTGCACATGCACGCAGGTGGAAATCTGAGCCACGGCCCCACCATCACAACCCGTTTGAACCCGGCATACAACCTGTCCCCATCGCTGCTTGTTGATTGCGTTGTACAGGCGTTGATACAGGCGTTGGTACAGACACAGGCACTCTACCAGCAGAGCGCTCACTGGGTGTGCACACACATGCAGGTGGAGAGCGGTCTGAGCCACGGCCCCACCATCCCAACCCATTTCAACCCGACAGATTACCTCCCCTCATCGCTGCGTGTTGATTGTGTTGTTACAGGCGTTGATACAGGCGCTGGTACAGGCGCAAGCGCTCTATCAGCAGAGTGCTCACTGTGTGTGCACACACATGCAGGTGGAGAGTGGCCTCAGCCACAGCCCCACCACCCCTACCCATTTGAACCCGACACATGCAACCTCCCCTCATCGAATGCTTGTCGATTGCGTTAGCACAGGCATTGGCACAGGCGTTGGTACAGGCGCAAGCGCTCTATTCGCAGAGCGCTCACTGTGTTTGCACACACATGCAGGTGGAGAGCGGTCTGAGCCACGGCCCCACCATCCCTGTGATAAGGCGCCACACGAAGGGCACAGAGGGCGAGATGCACTTCGGGCCGGGGCGCACAGTGCGTGCGTGCGCGTGCTTGTTGTGTGTGTGTTTGTGTGTGTGTGCTGTCCTGCTGCTGTGTGTGTCCTGCATCCTCCCCCCCCCCACACACAGTAACAGTAACAGTAACACGGGGTTTCCAGCTAAGCAGGCTACGCTTCTACTAGAGACACCCGCCGATACTCCAGCACACTGAAGTACTAGAGTACCGCCGGCTCCCGGCCGACAGACTACCGCTCCCGCCGGCTAGACTACCCCAAACAGCGGTCTCTGAGAGACATGTCTGGCAAGGAGCATATAGGAGAGGACCTTCCTCAGGGTCACAGTAGTGGCCTTGTGGCCAGTCAAGCCGGCAGAGCCGACTGGCGCTGACTGGAACGGTCCCCGCCTGGCAGTGCATGGCTGTCCAGCTCTCGTTTGCATGGGGCTCAGCCGGCGCCCCATGCCTCATGCATGGCCAGGTCCCACCCTCCAGGGGTGCATGGACGACAGAGTTGTCATGGAGGCTGCCTGAAGCCCTTCCAACGCCAGGCAGACGAGCGACCCTGAGGATGAGCGCGGTGACGAACGCTGCGATTGGTGAAGCGGATTAACTCTGTGTTGCCTCGACGGTCGCCACCGCTGAAGCCGTGATGGTAGCCCGCCTCCACGGGCAGCCATCTTGACCAATGTCCAGCATGCATTGACGGGCGCCAGCTCCTCCGCTCGTCGATCAACTCGTCGAGATCGGTGCCGCATGGCGTCCTGCATGGGGGGAGGATAAGGGCCGTCTCCCAGCACGGGCCGCGGCAGCGCCGCGGCTACTCGCCAAGCCATGGCAGCGCCGGGCAAGCCGCTCCTGAAGTGTTCCACCGAGGGGTCTAGCAGGAGCCGGGCCAGTCGTATTTTACCCCGCTCGTCAGCGGCACGGAGATCCTCGTCACCAGCAGCGCCGCATTGCTGGGTCCAGGGCTCGGCGACGACAACGCGCCTCCGTTTATCAAGCCCCCACACCCACCCACACATCAACACACACGAACGCACACACACACACGCACACACACACACACTCACACACACACTCACACATCAACACCCCCCCCACACCCAGGTTGTGTCTGGCAACTACGTGGCTGCAAAGCGGCGCGGCGTCATCGATGGTGTGGACCATGGGCGGACGGGGGAGGTGGGTGGTCAGGGGCGTGCCAAGTCACAAGTAGCACGGGGTTTCCAGCTAAGCAGGCTACTGTTCCACTAGAGATTACCTGCCGATACTCCAAGACACTTCAGTGTACTAGAGTACCGCCGGCTCCCGGCCGGTAGACTGCAGCTCCCGCCGGCTAGACTACCTTTAACAGCGGTCTCTGAGAGATATGCCTGGCAAGGAGCATATAGGACAGGACCTTCCTCAGGGTCACAATGGTGGCCTTGTGGCCAGTCAAGCCGACAACGCCGACTGGTGCTGACTGGAACGGTCCCCGTCTGGCATTGCATGGCTGTCCAGCTCTCGTTTGCAGGGGCGTGCCGCCTCAGTGATGGTCGAGTGTTGACATGGGCTTGCGTGCCTCTGACTGGCTCTCAGAACCGTGTGTATTACTTATTTACTCTCAGAGCCGTGCATAGTAGTTCTTTGCGGTTCGTCACAACGGGGGACTGTGCTGGGGGGTTGGTGTGCGCCTCGCTGGTTTTAGTCCTTTTGGGGTCTTGTGTTTTTACTCAGGTTCCAGGCGCTCCCGTTGTGTTATGCATTCGACGACGATGACGAGGTAGTGGTGGTGGTGTGTGGGTGTGGGTGGAGGTGGCCCACCCGTTCACGCCCACGCACGCACATCTGCACACTCACTTACCCACCCCCCCACTTGCCCGCGCTCCGACGCGCACACGCACACGCGCAGGGCCACGCACACGCACACACCCACCTTCCCCCCCATACATACATCCACACCCGCGCACGCACAAGCACACGCATGCGCATGCGCTTTCACATGTAGGTCCTATTTGTGATGGCCGATGCGATCCGCCAGCCCACCCACCCACATGCACCCGCACACACGCACGCACGCACCTTGCAGGTCCGTTTTGTGATGGCTGACGCGATCCGCCAGCAGCTTGACTGCGGCAACATTGTGCTGCTGAGCCACCTGGGGTTCAGCGCCGGGGGCGAGGTGCGTGTGTGCATGCACACACGCACACGCACACACACATTCACGCAAACACACACACATGCAGACCCCCTTCTCCCCAACACACCCACCCACCCACCCACCCCCCCCCCCACACACACCTATGCCCCCTCGTACCCCTCCCCCCCACACACACACACCGTGCCCCCCCCCATGCACACACACACACACACACACACGCACACACACACATGCACACCCCCGCACACCCTCACACACCCGCCCACACACACCCGCACACCCGCACACACAGGTTCTCAACTGCAGCGCGTATGACGTTGGTCTCGCAGCCGCAGCTGGCCTGCATGCCGACAAGCTGCTGGTTCAGCACACTGGTGGCGGCATGGATGGCCTTGCGCTGCCTGCATGGCTGCCACTGGGTGCGTGGCTGTTGGTGTAGGGGGGTCGCATCGGGGTCTGGGTGGGTGGGTGGCATGCTCGTGCATGCTGGTTCAGCACACTGGTGGCGGCATGGATGACCTCGCGCTGCCTGCACGGCTGCCACTGGGGGTGTGGCAGGTTGTGTGTGGGGTGTGTGTGTGCATGGGGGTGTGGGTGGGTAGCATGCGTGTACGTGCTGACGGGCACGTAAATGTAAGAACCTGTACACCAGTCTGCCCTCCCCCCCACAGGCCCCGAGCCTTCGACCCCTACCACCACCCCTCCCCGCCCCCGCCAATCACCCCCTCAACCCTCATCATCCCCCCAATCCCCCCACACGCACCCCCCCAGGTGACGCAGCACATGCCCACCAAAGCACTCTCCGCGTGCGTGCGTGACCCCGACGGTAATCCCTCTCCACTCCCTCTAGTCGCGCCCCGCTAACTCATCACCCCCCCACAACCCCCTGCACACACACACACACATGCACACACACACTCACACACCGGTGACGCCCAGCAGATGCCCACCAGAGCACTCTCCGCGTCCGCGCGCGACCCCGATGACACCCCCCCTCCCAATCCTCTCCCCTCCCTTTTCACACACGCACACATACACACACACACACACACATACACACACACACGCAGGTGACGCCCAGCAGATGCTCACCAAAGCGCTGTCTGCATCGCCGCGCGACCCTGACGGCGACCCCGCGACCGCTTCCCCCTCATCACTGAGCAACAGCAGCAGTAACATCGACTTTTCAAACCAAGGCCCTTATCACCCCCCCCCACACACACCACCCAATCCATCCCTGTCGACACACACACCCAGGTGACGCCCAGCAGCTGCTCACCGACGCGCTGTCCGCGTCCGCGCGCGACCCCGACGGCGACCCCGCGACCGCGTCCGCTGCGGCCGCGCTGCTCGAGGGCGGCGGCAGCGGTAGCCCCGCGGCCTCGCGCGACGCGTGGGCCGCCGCGCGCCTGCCCCCCTGTCTTGGCACCGCTGTGGCTGCTGCCATGCGCGGGATCGTGCGCGCGCACGTGGTTGACGCGCGCCTCCCGGGGTCGCTCGTGTGCGAGCTGTACAGCGCCGAGGGCGTGGGCACGATGGTCTCGGCGGACTTCTACTCGGGCATGCGGCAGGCGGGAAGGGAGGGGGATGCACAGGCGGTGGCACAGGTGCGCGGGGGGATGGGGGGGGAGTAAGAGGAAATGTGGGGAGGAGGGGGGGAGGGGGCATTCGGCAGGCAGAAAGGGAGAAGGGCGCACAGGCGGTGGTGCAGGTGGGTGGTGGGTGGTGTGTGTGGGGAGACGGAAGAGGGGAGGAAGAGGAGGGGGGGGGGGGGGGGAGGAGATATAAAAGGGTTTGTTTTGGGAGGGCCGTCAGCTCGGATCATTCGCGCTGGCCCACAACACTCAACACCTACTCATACCAACCACTCCTCCCACACACACACACACCGCAGCTTCTCGCCCCCCTCGCGCGCTCGGGCATGCTCTCCTTCCGCACCGAGGCCGACATTGCGGCCGACATTTCAACGTACCATGTCGTTGAGGTGGAGGGGCGCGTGGTCGGGGCCGCGCAGCTGGTGCAGCTTGGAGACGGCGTCGGAGAGATTGGCGCATTTGTGATGGACGAGCGACACAGGCAGAAGGTAGGTGGTCATTAGGTGGCCAGTAGGTGGCCGCACAGCTGTTGCAGCTAGGAGGGGGCACCGGAGACATTGGCACGTTTGTGATGGCAACACTGGCAGAAGGTAGGTGGCTAGAAGGTGGCTAGTAGGTGCCCAGGAGGTGGCCAGGAGGTGGCCGCACAGCTGGTGCAGAGCAGCTTTGATGGGGCATTGGAGAGATTGGCGCGTCTGTGATGGACGAGCGACACAGGCAGAAGGTAAGTGTGATGAGTGGGTGGTTAGTAGGTATGTGGTGAGTATGTGGTGAGTAGGTGGCCAGTAGGTGGCCGCACAGCTGGTGCAGCTGGGAGGGGGCGTCGGAGAGATCGGCGCGTTTGTGATGGACGAGCGACACAGGCAAAAGGTAGGTGGGCAGTAGGTGGGCAGTAGCTGGGCAGTAATGGTCAGCAGTCGCACAGCTGGTGCAGTGCAGCTTGGAGGGGGCGTCGGAATTTGGCGCGTTTGCGATGAACGAGCGACACAGGCAGAAGGTAGGTGTCTAATAGGTGGCCAGAAGTTGGGCAGTAGGTGGCCATGAGGTGGTCAGGAGTCAATCGCACAGCTGGTGCAGCTTGCAGGGGGCGTCGGAGAGATCGGCGCGTTCGTGATGGACGAGCGACACAGGCAGAAGGTAGGTGGCCAGTAGGTGGCCGCAGAGCTGGTGCACCTTGGAGGGGCGACGGAGAGATTGGCGTCCGACAGGCGGATAAATCAATCACCCTCTGAACCGCTGCTTTCAACTCCATGGTGCGCAGGGCCGCGGCGACAGCCTGCTCGACTACATGGAGCTGTCAGGCCACTGGTTCTGACTTACATACATAGCAGCCACTGTGCTCTATCTTTACTTACCATGCACAAGGGTGCCTGCTTCACCTCTGAACCGCTGCTTTCAACTCCATGGTGCGCAGGGCCGCGGCGACAGCCTGCTCGACCACATGGAGCTCCATGGAGTGGCCTGATAGTGGCTGTAAGGCCACTGGTTCTGACATACACACATAGCAGCCTCTGTGCTCCATCCTTATTTGCCATGCTTCACCTCTGAACCGCTGGTGCCTAGGGCCGCGGCGACAGCCTGCTCGACTACATGGAGCAGGCGGCGAGCGCGTCCGGCGTGTCGACGCTCGTCACAATGCTACCTTGCTCGGTGCGTGCGTGCACGTGCGTGGATGCGTGCGTGCTCGTGGGGGCGGGTGAACGCGTGTGCACGTCCGTACGTGTGTGTGGCGGTGTGTGCACGGTTGCGTGCGTTCGTTTGAGTGTGGAAGCACTTGGCTGTTCCTGCTGCTGCTGCCTCCTTGTGCTGCTGCCTCCTTGTGTGTGCGTGCCCACCCACCCACCCCCTGCAATGATTGCCGGGGTGTGTGCTTTGGTTAGCACCTGTAGGCATGCGCCGCAATCCAGGTTGCCCGTGCGGTGGGGCCTGCAACGAAGTCACTCTCTCCTCTCTCTCTCCCCTGCAGGCCGACTGGTTTGAGCACCGCGGCTTTGCGCACGGCGGCCACGCGTGGGAGAGCTCGCTGCTGTCTCCGGAGCGCCGCGCCATCGCGGCGCTGTGCGCTCCGTCTGCGCCCTTGTACACAAAGGCGCTGTCGGACGATGCCGACGGGCGCAGCAGCACTGTCGCGCTGCGCCCCGGCAAGCGCATCGGCTGCCGCTGATGGTCTTTCATGTGCCCGGAGGACCCCGGGGCGTGAGTTTAGATCACGACTACACGTTTACTGGGGCTCCAAAAGGAGAGCCCGCAAGGCCACGCAGCGCCCGCCTACCAGGGCTGCCGCTGATGCGATGTGCGCGCCTGTCACGTGGTGTCGTCGTCACTGGCGATGACACACGTGACGTCGTTTGGGCGCCACGCCACACGTGAGAGAGGGGTCATGCCGGGGAGGGGTCCTCTGGAGACCTGCGCAGTGCTGCAAGGCACCTGCATGCCCCCGTATTTCATGTACACTACACTATTGGATAGCTCCCATTCATACCATTCGGTTTGTATTCCCCGCCATTGTGCGCATGCCCGCGCCGTTCACCCCCACGCCCACCCCTGCGTTGTGCTGCCTCACTAGTCAGTCAGCCACCCGTCAGGTCCAGAAGGAATATCCCCAATGAATTTCCCATGCCCCACAACACTGTGTTGAAACTCACGTGCTCCCCGAGGTCATGTTTCCGCCTCCTTGGTTTACGAGGTCGCTAATTTTGAGTGCCTACTCGGGACTATGAGTATTTTAACATACCGACACAGGGTTGAGGGTCCCTTGAGATTCACTGTGATGGTTAGTCATCTAGAAATTGCCACACGAACACCTACAGTATTGTAGTTAGACTTCAGACCGCCTGTCAGAGGCTTTATTTTGCGTTAGACGTGGCGGTGGCTACGGCGAGGGCGGCTTGAAAGAGCTATGCCGCGAGGTGGCGTAGCTGGTGCGCAGTGGCGGTGAAAGCAAGTGCTGCGAAAGCTGCGTGCTGGTGGGAGTCGCAGGGTCGCGGAACCTTACACCGTGCGCTTGCTGCTGTTGCACATGGCGTGTCCTGCCGGCGTTGTTACAGTAGCGTACATCAATTCAACCCAACACTAGTTTTGTAAGAACTAGTACGCACACAAATGACTCAGCCCAGCTCAGCGCAATTAACTCAGCTCAGCACAAATGACTCAGCTCAGCTCAGCACATCTCCTCGGCCGCAACGTGCATGGTGTGTGGCTCTGTCCAACCAGCCCCTTCCCCTTGGAAGGAATCCCTGCAGCTTCATGCCCTCGCTCTCCCCACACTCTGCACACCACCGCCCACTCAGCACCCCGTGGGACCCCAACAGACTGCAGGCGCCCATGTCAGTCTGCGCAGGGGCGACTCTCGCACGTGGAAGAGAGAGCTTGCGCATGCCCGTCACGCGTTGGCCTGGCGGGACGCGCCGTGGCTGCCACCGCCGCTGAGCTGGCGCATCACCAGGTGGAGCACCGAGTCCTTGTGGATGTTGTAGTCCTAGAGCGTGCACTCGCCGTCGAGCTGACATGAAGAAGACGTTCATTAGTTAGTGGGTGGGATCTGGGGGCCCAGTGCCCTGTCTAGGTCCAGTGCGTGCGCGCATGTGGGAGTTTACCCGCACCCCTACCAGGTACCCAGCCAGTTTCCCACTGAAACTGAGTTTAAAGTGTCTGGCGCTAGCGCCGACACGGGCCTTGTACATCATTACTGGTGTCACACAGACTGTAATATCCATTATCAGTGGGTTTGCAGGCGGGATGGTGAAGCCTCAAGCTGCAACAATCAGGAAGACCTGTCAGTGGGACTGTTAGAGGGACACACCTGCTTGCCCGCGAAAGCGAAAATGAAGCGCTGGACGTCGGACGAGATGCCTGTCAGGTCCTCAAACTGCCTCTTGACATCGTCGACCGTGTCGGATGACTTGACCATGAGAGACCGCTTCTGGTCCCTCAGGTTCTTGATGTGGATCTTCATCATGCCGCTGCTACGCTGCGACTTCTTCTTGGCAGGGGCAGGGTAAGGGGGGGTAAGTGGAAATAGCGCTAGCCATTCCAGCTCTCGTAGACTCCCGTCCCTGCCCAGCACAAGCAATCATCCTAGGCCCATTGATCATCAGACCCCTGAATCTGTTCAGGCAAGCTCAAGCGCCGTGCACGCTTGCCTGAATGTCGGGCATCATGGCCCAGTTCGTCATGAGAGGGAGGCCCACAGAGCCAGGGATCACCACAGGCAGCAGGCAGCGGGCACTTCTTGGCCGTGTACAACTTGTCCACGCACGCAGCACAGAACGTGTGCCCGCAGCCGTCCAGGATGAGTGGACGCTTGCCAGTAGTGTCGTACGGCTCAAAGCACACGTCGTAGCTGTCATTGTGCAGCAGGCCCATGTTTCTGCGGCGCGGCACACACGCGTGGCACATGCGCGTGAGGTGGTACGTCTCCCTGGTGCGTCTTCGTCCCTCCCCTGCCCCCCCTTGCGGGTAACACACACATGGAGCGTCTCCCCCCTCCCCTAGGAGTAAACGCTGCCGCGCGCGTGCGCAGAGCGTCTCCCTCACTCTCCACTGCCCCCCCCCCTCTTGGGGTTCTCCCTCCCCCCAAGACCTCCACCCGGTGGCTCGCTCTGCATGCGATCATGCATGCGACTGGCAGACTGGACAGACACGCGACTCGATCGGATGTGTGCCGACGTGACAATGCAGACGAATCGCACATTCATTGAGGCTTTTGGAGTTGAGTCTCACCTTTTGGGGGGGTTGCAATGAAGATGTAGGACGCGGGAGGCCCCCACGGTAGATAAAGAGCAGGCGCTCCTAGAAGGGGAGGTTGAGCGGGCAGCGCGGGCGCTGCACGCGTCAGGGGCGGCTGGTGCGGTGCTGGTAAAACCAGGGGGGGTTGGGCGCATCAGTGCGACCACACAACACATGGTATGCCCAGGAGTGCAAGGAGGCATGGCAGGCGTATCGAGAGGCCGAGAGGGCGCACAAGGCGCAGTCGCCGCTGACCTCAGCAGACCCTGGTTGGGGGCGAGCACGCCCATGGGGAACTGGAGGAGGGGGGGAACCCGTTTTCGGATGCCTCCGAGGGAAATAAGCAGCGGGCACGAGTACTCAACGCTTGGCTCACCGAGGACGAGGTGAGCACAGCCCTCATGGGCATGGCGGCGGGCAAAGCGCCGGGCGTGGACGGCGTACCAGTAGAATTCTATCAAAGGGCATGGACTGGGGAGGGGGAGACAGGGGGTGGGGGAGAGGGGGAGGGGAGCGAGCCGCGACACGCGCTGCTTGAACCGATCACACATCTACTCAATCGGGTCTTCCGCGAGGGGTATCCCAAAGCATGGCACATGGGGGCAGTCACGCCGGTGCCGAAGAAAGGCAATCTGGACGAGCGGGAAAACTACAGGGGCATCACGGTGGGTGGGGCGCTTGCTAAGCTCTATAGTCTGGTGCTACTCCGCAGACTAGACGACCTCGCTGAGAAGGGCGGCCATAGAGCCGCCGGGCAAGCAGGGTTCCGGAAGGGGCGGGGGACCCCTGACAATGCCTTCATCCTACAGCACATGATTGAGAGGCGCAGCCACAAGCAAAAACCGCTGTATACTGCCTTCATCGACTTTAAAAAGGCATACAGCTGCGTGCATCGGCAGCTCATGTGGGAGTGCCTCAAGAGCCTGGGAGGGGGGGGGGGCATTTTTAGCAGCCCTGACATCAATGTACGATGGGGCTGGCATGTGCGTGCGCATAGACGGCACGGTGGGACCAGGCTTCACCACACGCCAGGGGGTCATGCAGGGCGACCCAATGTTGCCGCTTTTGTTTGGGCTGTTTATCGACTCACTAGAAGGGGAGCTTGACGCACAGATGCCAGAGGTCGGGGTCCCCCTAGGGACAGGAGCAAACAGGCGGCTCCTACGGTTACTCTTGTATGCAGATGACCTCGTGCTCATGGCAGAGACGCCGGAGGCGCTCCAGCGCTTTTAGATGCACTTCACGTTTTTTGCAGGACGCACGCTCTCACTGTCAATGTCCGCAAGTCTGAGGGGGTGGTGTTTAACGACCAGTACTGCCCGGTCACGAGCGCCAGGGGAACGGTGACCCTGAAGTACGCTGGTATGGACCTGCCCATGAATCACGAGTTTAAATATCTGGGCATGCTTTTTGGGAGCCGTCGGGCAATAGGCGCGGGGCTGGAGCAGAGGCAGGGGGCGGGCCAGCGTGCACGCTTCGCCCTAGCGCGCAGATACGATGCCATGGGCCTCCACAACGTGAGAGTAAAGGCGCACCTGTTCAACGCACTGGTGCGACCTGTAATCAATTACGGGTGCGAGATCTGGGGCCCAGGGTTGATGGCGGGGGCGGGCATGGGGGCACAGGGGATCTTCTCGGGGGCAGCCGACAAGTGGGGGGTGGCTGGAGGGGACGGGGACCCCTCCAAGGCGGCGCGCCGCAAGTGGCGCGCCATGGAAGCCCTGCACTTGCAATATGTGCGCGAGGCCCTCCGTATTCGCAGGTGTGGGCAACAGCTATCACTGCTGGCGACGGAGGTGGGCTGGCGACCGCTGTCGACCGACTGGCTGCGGCAGGCGGCGCGCTTCTGGGCGAAAGCGCTACGGCGGCCGGATGGCGATCTGCTGAGGGCAATGTGGGAGAGCTGGGAGTTTGCGGCGGGTGGCGTGCGGGAGAGCTGGGTGGCACAGCTGAGCGAGTGCCTCAGCACAGTGGGGCACACTCTGGTGTGGGGCCAGGAGGCGGGGGGCATCGCCCGCCTGCTAGAGACAGCAGCGGCGGGGTGGCTGGCATCAGAGACCAGCACACCAGAGCTGCCAGAGGACGCCACCCAGCTCAGCGTCATCCGCTCAGTGCCTGACTCATGGTCACACCGCTTCAAGATGCTAACTTACTTGCGGTGGATGGCGGACAACTGTGGCGGCGCACCAATGCTCTGGATGGGGCTGAACAGCGCTGCCCAGATCATGACACTCGCACGCTTTAGAATGGGGCTGCATGAACTGCAGATAGAGAAGGGGCGCCACACGGCGCAGGCAGAGCCACGCAGCCAGAGGCTCTGTCGCCTTTGTGGCATGCGGGAGGATGAGGCACACGTGATTTTTGAGTGCCCAGCGTATACGGAGACTCGCGTACAGTTCCACACCCTTTTCCTGAGCGTCCCTGGGGACGATAAAGGCTTGGATGCGAAGATGCGGGCGTTTATGAACCCCAGCCCGGGGCTACTGTACCCTTGTTTTTGGCTTGACATGGCCAACTTTCTGGTCTCGTGCCTTGATATACGTAACACAAGCCTGGAGATGGTAGAGGATCGGAAGGAATAATTGACCTGAAGCGAACGATGTTTTGAATTAGGAGTCAATGGGGAAGCCACGATAGTGGCGGGGACCCAAGCGTGGGTCCCCGAGGAGCTGCGGTGGACTGCCGTTTGCAGTTCACCGCAGCTGGCGCACCTGAGAAATTCCCACGCTGGGTCTCACACGTGAAAGCTGCCTCAAAGATGACGACCTCAAAACGGAGTATGCAGAAGGAACATATTGATCCGCTATAACCGGGGGGGCAAGCTTGCTCTCTAACCTATTATCAAATCCCACACCGTTGGTCACTACAGACCGCCTTTTCCAGCCCTTTTTGAGGTAGTTAGGCGCAGGGATGTGCCCCTCACCGAGTCCTTCTGTGCCTCCCCCCTGCAGCAGGGGGGGGGCCTGCAAAACGTACAATGTCGTGCTCGGTGCAACAACAAGGAGTCAGCTTTTGCTCAGAGCCGGGTTAAGGGTAATAGGTTGAGAATCCTGTGAATGCTGGTTGAAATCCCAGTTAGAAAACCCCTTAACACGTTAGAGGTTGCGGCCCGGCTTGACATCCTTGTTGGCCACGTCATGGCCTTTCTCACCACGGGGGGATGTCTCTTTCGGCGATTGGCAACGAACCTGCCTTGCGTTTCCGTTTCCCAACATGTGCTCACCTACTTCAACAAGCGTTTGCTGCCGCTGCGGTAGGGGACCTAGGGGTGCGCCCACGCTCTTTACAGAGTTGGGGTGCCCTACCACCAACAGTCAGCCATCTCAGTAAGGTGCTCGGGCCATACGCGCCGAGCACGGTCTTATACGCCTTTAGAGGTGTCCCTGACTGTAACATCCATCATCATCAGGACGCTTTTGTGCTGTATGTGTGCCGTATTCGTGCCCTTAGGGCTTCACTCCAAACCCTAACAAAAAAACCTAACAAAAAAGATGGACGGCTGCTGCTGCTGCTGCTGCTGTTGCTTCTTCTGCTTCTGCTGATGTGCAATTCATTGCAGTTCTTGCTGCCTCTACCATCCTTCAGTTCAGTCGCATGCGGCCCACAGTGCGCCCCGCGTGGCGCCTGCTGCCAAGGCTGCTCAGCCTGCCCGGCCCGCTGCTGCTGCCGCCCCTGTGGCGTCAACGGCGGGCGCACCGGCGGAGCGGCCTGCGGTGAGCGCTGCGCGTGCCGCATCTGCGCGCGGCCCCTGCCGTCGGGGGGGGGGATGGCTGCCCGCGCGTGTGGGCGATTGCGACGCGTCGCTGCGCCGCAGCCACATGCTGTCCATCCCAGTGGCAGCCGCCACCAGGCTTATCGCAGACGATGGCACCATCAGCAGCGAATTTGACGACGATGCTGTGTGGGCGGCGTCGGCGGCGGCGGAGCGGCTCGCTCTCAACGCCGAGGCCGGCATCAGCCTGCCTGTCTGCCTAGCTATGGATGTCGTGCGCTTCTTGTACGAGGCCTCACGCCCAAGGGAGCCGGCTGGTGGCGGCGTCATGTAAGCGTCGTTCCTCAACGCCAAGCCTGTCGTCGGGGGCATCGGTGTGGAGCCGCGCGCGGGCGGCGTGTTGCGTGTGCTCTTCACCGTGACGTCTGACGCCATGGCCGACACCGTTGTGCGCTGGCGCCACGCGCTGCGCAACCGACAGTACTGGTCTGGACTGTCGGCGGCCGTCTTCGACGTGCTCAGTGACCGCGAGGAGGCGCAGCACCAGGCGCTGTGGCCCGCTTTTGTCGCCGCCAAGGCTGCGGGGAAGCGGGTGCAGTTCCACCGCGCACGCCTCGTGGTTGACGGCGAGCGGGTGGCTTCACCTGCTTGCTAAGTTGCATCTCCTCTGGGGGTGTGTTTGAAGGGGAGGTGGCGCCACACGCGCTCGGTGGCGGGTGTAGTGTGGTCGCTGGGTAGAGCGCTGCAGCGGGTGTGCTACCAGCCCCGCTTCTGGTGTTTTGGGGGAAGGCCTCTGGTCCCTGTATGGTTTTATACCTTGGGCTGTCCTCCACCCACCGGAGGGGCTTTGGTGAGGTGCCTGTGGCCTGTGCTGCTGCTTGGCGCCCACCACCTAGTGTGGGTGGCGCTACTGTGGGCTACTTTTGTAGCTCGACCTTTTGGTGGGCCTTGTGCCTGATAGTCCCGCAAGAACTTTGGAACTGATTGTGACCGCCGGCAGTGGATGTGTAACACTACTCTCTCTTCAGTTCAACACTAAACATAATCTGCACTTCAACTGTCTGTAGGAACCTGATACTGTCTACGCGTCAACATCAGCACAGCCGAAACTCGCATCAATTGCTCCTCCCCCAGTTGTTTGTAGGGCCCTCGCACCCCGGCAGGCCCACAGCACCCCACAGCACCCTCGCAGGCTGCAGGTGCGCATGCCAGACTGCGCAAGTGTGCCTCACGTGGTTGAGAGCAGCCCATGCGTGCCCGTCAAGCGTTGGCCTGGCGGGACGTGATGCGGCCGCCGCCGCCGCCGCCACGCAGGCGCAGCACCAGGATGAGCACCGCTTCCTTCTGGATGTTGTAGTCCTGGAGCGTCCACTCGTCCTCGAGCTGCAATCGGGAAGATGCTGGTTAGTTAGTGGGGCTGCAGCGGGCTGGCTGGGGGGTTGATTCCGTAGCTGCAATCACAGGTGGGTCGCTGACTCCTTCTGGATGTTGATGTCATGGAGCGTCCACTCGTCCTCGAGCTGCAATCAGGAAGACACTTGTAAGTCAGTGGGGCTGCAGCGGTCTGGCTGGGGGGGTTGATTCCGGTAGCTGCAATCACAGGTGGATCGCTGACTCCTTCTGGATGTTGTAGTCCCGAGGCCTGAAGCGTCGACTCGTCCTCCAGCTGCAACCGGGAAGACGCCTGTTAGTCAGTGGGGCTTCAGCTCTCCACCACACGCAAGCATTCTCTCCACCACACGCCGTCAACAAATGCTTATTTTCCGCCCACTATAGCTGGCTTCCGCTGTTCCCAGAAGACAGCTAATTTACCCCCACGGGACTGGCTGGGGGCATAGATGCCCGAAGCCGCAATCAAGCAGCTCGTGCAACCTCTTGGTTTGTGCGCTTTAAGTCGCTGTTGGCAACGTGTGGCGCACCTGCTTGCCCCCAAAGATTAGGCGCTGAAGGTCGGGCGGGACGCCCGTGAGGTCCTCCACCTGCATCTTCACATCCTCCACCGTGTCGGATGACGCCACAGTCAGGGTCAGAGTGGACCCGGTCAGCGCCTTGACGTGGATGTCCATCATGCCGCTGCGGTGCTGAGATTTCTTCTTGCTGGCGAGCCCCTGAGCAGGGGCGGGGGCAGGGGGTGCGTGTGCAAGCTGTGAGAAAGAGTGAGTAGAATGAGCGCGAGTCAGACCAAATTTTTTCGAGACTCCAGTCCTCTCTCTAGCACCAGCTATCGCCCTCTTTTTCTCGGGCCCCTTGATCACAGACCCCTGCATCCATTCAGGCGAGCATCTTGCACGCTCAAGCGTCTTGCGCGCTTGCCACCTGCTGAAGGGAGGGCAGGATTGCCCAGTTCGTCTGAAGGACAGCGCGGCCCATAGAACCAGGAATCGCCACGGGCACCAGGCAGGTGGGGCACTTCTTGGGCGGAGGCAGCAGGCGCACACACGTCTGGCAGCACGTGTGCCCACAGCCGTCGAGGATGAGCGGACGCCTAGCAGCCGCGTCGTACGGCTCCAGGCACACGCCGCACTCGAGCTGCAGACCCTGAACCATGTTTCTGCGAATGCGTGCGCGCACACGCGTGGAGCATGCGCGTGGAGCGTGGAGCGTCTCCCTCCCTTCCCTGACCTGCCCCTGGGTAAGGAGTGTGTGAAGAGGGAGGGGGTGTCTCCCTCCCTCCCCTGACCCCCCCCTGGATTACACTGCATGCGTGCACATGGAGCGTCTCCCCCCTGGCAGGCTGGACTGGTGGGGGTGCTTGCACGCGTGCGCAGAGCCCAGTCTCCCTCCACTGCCCCCCTCCCCCCATCTGCGGGACTCCACCTCCCTTTCTTTTCACCTTTTGGCACGCGCTGCATGCGGCCATGCATGCAACAGGCAGAGGGGTGCGGGGGGGCACGCGATCTCAGGGATCCGGCGCCGACGAATCGCGAGGCTGGAGCCGCTCACCTCACGCGTGGGTTTTAGATACGTGGCCAAGCAGGCGTTTGAGGGATGGAGTGCGCGTTTGAGCCCCGCTTGAGAGAGGTTTGATGTGATGGATGGGTTTAGGGTTAACCCCCCACACAAAACAACCCTAAATTTATGCTTGCTGCTGCTGCTGGCTGCTGCTGCTGCTGCTGCTGCTGTGAAATTCCGTGGCATATATACGTTGAAGCCAGGAGGCATTGCACACCGTGTTGCACACCCCAAGGAACTTCATTGCCTTCATGGCAGCGGGCCAGGATCTGCAATTAAACTGTCTGTAGGAATCGGATAATATATACACATCAACATTGTGGTGCTGCTTTGCAGGTTGCTTGGTGCCCGCCACCAAGTGTGGACGGCGCCACCGTCCGTGGGCTACTTGTGTAGCTCGATCTTTTGGTGGGCCTCGGGCCTGCTCTCCAAGTCCCGCTGGAGCTATGGAACCGAACGTGCGACCGCCAGTAGTGGATTGTCAACTCTCCCATCATCAAATGTGCGCGAGCTGAGCACTGTTGAAACTTGCATCAATTGCTCCTCCCCCAGTTGTTTGTAGGGCCCTCGCCCACAGCACCCCACAGCACCCTCGTAGCACCCCCCGGCAGGCGCAGGTGCGCGTGCTAGTCCGTAAGCCCTATTTTGAAGGGAGACAGTAAGGGGGTGGCCAACAGAGGGGGTGGCCAACAGAGACTCTAACCCTCACTTTTTTTAAATAACAAAAAACGTTGTATTGTACAAACCCTCATACGGTTACACGGGGTCGTCAACTAAGGCCAGGGGCTCTCGCGCATGGTAGAGAACAGCCCACGCGTGACCATCACGCGACGGCCTGCTGGCGTGACGCGCCGCCGAGCAGGCGCAGCACCAGGTGGATCGCCGACTCCTTCTGGATGTTGTAGTCCTGGAGCGTCCAGTTGTCTTCGAGCTGCAATCAAGGAGATGCTTGTTAGTTAGTGGGGTTGCAGCTGGCGGGCTGGTGGCGTCGATGCCAAGAAATTTTGTTTTGGGCTCCTAGGAGCCATTTGGAGCCATCTGGCTACTAACAGTCCCATTTGATAGAGCTCAACCAAGTTGCTTGATAGTATGATGATCCCATCAGATAGAGCTCGTCAAGAGCTTGAAAACGACCCATATTTGACGGTCAATAGTCAATGCTAAGGCAGCAGTCAAGGCGGTCAACGGGCTGTTGGTCCGCGCGACGACTCCCAGAAAGTAACTGAAGAAGCTAAAAAATAAATCACTGTCGATGCCTCAAGATGCAATCAAGCCGCCCGTGCAAGCTGTGAGCTGTTGGCATAGCGGGACGCACCTGCTTGCCCGCAAAAATGAGGCGCTGGAGGTCGGGCGGGACGCCCGTGAGGTCCTCGAGCTGCATCTTGACTTCCTCGACAGTGTCGGACGACTTCACCGACAGCGTGATGATGGACCCGGACAGCGTCTTGACGTAGATGTCCATCGTGCCTCTGCCGCGCTGAGACTTCTTCATGGTGGCGAGCCCCTGGGCAAGGGCAGTGTCAGGGAGGGCGTGCGAGCTGTGAGATGAGGTGAACGGACATAACGCGAGCCAGACCACCCATCGGAGACTCCTCGTCTCTCATCAGCACCATCTGGCCCCCTGTTTCACCCAGTCGTCACCCAGTCCCCTGTATCATCATCATTGATGATGATGGTCATCATCGATGATCACCTACCTCGATGAGCGCCCAGTTTGTCCGAAGCCGCGGCACGCCGTCCGCGTCCACTGCCACTGGCACCATGCAGGTCGGGCACTTCTTGGGCGCACGGATCTGGCCCACACACGCCTGCGCAAGTGAGTGTTTGTGAGAGAGACAGAGAGACAGACAGAGAGAGAGACACAGAGAGAGAGACACGGCGAGATGTGTGAGAGAGAGACAGAGAGAGAGAGAGAGAGAGAGAGACGGCGAGAGAGAGACTAAGAGACAGACATAGAGAGACAGAGGAACAGAGGAGTCACAATATCTGCTAGCTGCTGGATCTGGCCCACGTTGTGATGGATTGTGGTGGGCTGTGGCACACACGTGGCGGGCACCTGGCAGTACGTGTGCCCACAGCCGTCGAGGATGAGCGGACGCCTAGTAGCAGCGTCGTACGGCTGGAAGCAAACGCCGCACTCGAGCTGCAGCTGGCCAACCATGTCTCTGCGCGCGCGCAGAGAGTGGAGTATGCGCGTGAGCGTGGAGCGCACGAGTGAAGCATGCGTGTGAGCGTGGAGCGCACGAGTGGAGCATGCGCGTGAGCGTGCAGTGCCAGGGGGGCACGCTCAGCGTGCACATCAGCGTGGAACGTCCTCTTCCCCCCTCCCCCCGGGGTGGCTCGCGCTGCTTAATGTTGTGCATGCTTGTAGAGGGGTTGCACATCGCGATCCTGGATCGCTGCCGAGGAATCGCACGACCAGTCGCGAAGAATCGCACCAGTCGCTCACCTCGTGCGTAGGTTTCAGATACGTGGACACGCTGTGTTATAGGCTCGTCTGTGTGGGCGTCTGTGCGCGCTAGTTTCTGATGGGAGCCCTAGGAGTGGATAAGAGTGTATTCACACTCAGAACCCTAGATGCAAGCACGCACGCACGGCACAGCGCATCCGCAGCAAAAGACATCCTGCCTTCCTCGAGGCATCCACATGATTTATAGACCCCCCTTCCCCCCCGCCCCTCTGCATTGATTGTTTTTCTTTCCCCAGCACGCACACCGAGCTCGATCACCACTTCTTATCCACAAGGGGGGGGGGGGGAGATAGAGAGAGTGGGATGGGAGAGGCAGGGGTGCTTGCTGGCGCTGTGATGATGTGCTGCTGGCTGCATTCATGCTACAATATGCCAACAAGCAGCACTTGCCACATGACGAGTTCCGACCCCCAGTTGGACACCAGGCTGCTTGGACACAGGATCACGGGCGCTTGACCGTGAGCTTGCCAGAGTGGAGGCTGTTTGTCAGCAGCGTCCAGATCGTGGCGCAAGACTGGAACGTCTGCGGTGTGCGTGGTGAGTGCATCAGCACCGTGGCAATCGTCAGAGCAGTGTTGTCAGAGCAGTGTCTCCGTCATGTGATCACAGCACCGCATCGTCGTTAGCCGCAAGCAGTTGGGCCACCTCAGGCGACAGCTCGCCAGATCGTACCAACCCACCCAGCTGCGTGTGTGCCCTCCCCTGCTGGCTGCAGCCTCACCTTGCCCAGGCCCATGCCGTCCGCGAGCACGACGCCCGTGTGCTTTGGGTTTCGCAGCCCCAGCATGCACTGCAGCATGAACTTCACTCCCTCTGCCTGGTGCGGCCGTAGCTTGACAGCGATGAAGGGCTCGACAAACACCTTGCTGAGCGTGCCCCTGTCATCCGTGCGCCCCAGGCAGTCGTCTTCGTGGTCGGGGTCGAACACGAGCAGCGGCGCGCCGAGGGGCACAGCAGAGCCTGGTGCCGCAGACGACTCGCCAGGTTCTAGCACCCGAGCGAAGCCAGCCATCATGCCGGCCATGCCGCTCTTGAATGCGCCCAGCCTGCCGCGCCGCGCACCCGGAGCCGGCGCGTTTGGGTGGGAGGCGGACAGCGGGCACGGCGGCAGCGCAGTGGCGCATGGCGGTGGGTGGAGACAGGGCAGTGTGCATGGCAGTGGTGGGTTGCATGCATGCAGCAGGTGCTGACGAGTGCTCTTGGGGACACCGGGCATGCGGTGCGCATGCACAGCTGCAGCTGCACAGCCAGCACACGCGCAGAGGCCGCATGGCGGTGCAGCAGTTGGGGCGCGCATGGGCAGCGCCAACGCCTGAAGCCTCCTCCCCTCCCACCTTGAATGGCGCCAACGCGCCACGGCTGACGTTGACAAACTTGGGCACCGCAGGCGTGTTCTCCTTGTCGTCCTAATCGCTGTCGCTGCTGCAATCCAGCGAGATGTGCTGCTGCGAGCCGGACGCTCGTGCCCCACGCTGCCGCCCCACCGATGCCCCGACAACCGACACGCAGACCCAGCAGCTGGATGGATAATGTGAAGTACTGATTTGGCAGTCGATGGTGGCGCAAGCTAGGTCAAAGAGAGGGAGACAGAGAGCGATGGGCACACTGTGGAAGTCCTGTGGATGCCCCTTCTCCTGTGTACGCCGCGCTGTGAGTCGTGCTGCAGCACAGCGTGCCTGTCTTGCCCACGTATGTGTGTGCATAACATCCAGGACCCAGATGCTTTGGCCTGCTACATCTCTCATTTCGACGCCTGGGAGGAGGCCTGTCCGAGGTGCGTACAGCAATATGTTACGGCGACAACAATGCCAGGAGCACAACAGCGGTGGCAATGCGGTTGCAGTGGGTACAATAGCTTTGCGTGCGTTATCAGCCACTGTGCTGCGGCAGCCGATGGCAGATAGGAGACAAGGGAGCAGCGCGGGTGGTGGGTGGGTGATTGAACCCCTCTCAAGCCCCCAGCCAAGTTTTTGAGAGAGCACTCAAAGAGTTTACAGCCGTTGTCTTCTCTTTTCCCCACTGCCTGTTGAGCGAGCGAGCTTGCGTGTGTGTGTGTGTATGTGTGTGTCTCCAATTGTGTGGGCTTATATAAGCCGTCTTGTCTACACACGAGCGCCATTAATGTACGCGCTTGCGCTTTACTGCAGTCGCCACTGCAGATCCTTGCGAAGCGACGTGCCTGGAACTGGACACGGGCACGACGGACAGGTCCTGACTTGGGTCGGCCGAGTGGAGCGCGTGGTCAGGGACGCCCCATGCGAGGTGCGTTTGCAGCAGCCACTCACGAGCAGGCTGAGAGGATTTCCTGTGCATAGAAATGGGACACGGCGGTTGTGAGGCATGCTCACCACATGGGATGTGGTGTTGCAGATGTTGCAAGCCTGTTGCAGATGCCATGCATGCACGCATGCATGCATGCATGCATGCATGCATATCACCGTGCACATCACACACCATGCACATGAGTAATTGTGAGGTCCTTGAGGTCCATTACTCCTCAACATTCCCTCCCCATTTCGTTGCGCCATGCACCATGCAGAAACAACTGAGCCCCCCCCCCCCCCCCCCCCCTGGAGGACCAGCGGGAGTTTTCGAGGCGGTGTCCGCACAAGATATCCCATTTGACTCTGCACACGCTGCCTCTCTTCAGTCTGCCCACCACCGGGATCCCGGCGTCAGCCACGAGTGAGTGGGTGGCGACCCACCTGCGCTTCCACGGGGGAGCGACGACCAGCGCTCTCGCGGCAGCAGCAGCGCAGGCACAGCAGCAAGCGGGTGCAAGCAGCGCAGCGGCGGCGGCGGCAGGCAGCCGGCCCGCCACCGCTGCCAGCACGCACCGCCCGGCGTCCGCCGCACACACGGCACGGTCGGCGCTGAGCCGAGCCACCGCCCGCGGCGACGCCTCTGTTGCGGGCGTGGGCAGCGTTCGTGCTCTGTCGGCAGTGACCGGACGTGGAGGGGCCAACTCTGCTCTGCGCCCCAGCAGCGCCGCACCCTCCTCACTCGGATCCTACGAGAGCCTAGCGAGCCGAGCGAGCGGGGCTGACGCGGCCGCGCGCGCGGCCGCGCTCGCCACCACCGTCCTCCCCGCGTACCCGTTCTCGATGATGATGTTCACCACGCGGCCGTACCGAACACGCGGCACCGTGCGGGGGGCCAAGGCGCTGGGAGACTCGTCGACACTGGCTGCGTCCACCGCCACCGCCGCCGGCCTCGCGTTTGGTGTGATGGACAGGGGCGGCGGCGGAGGGCGGAGAAGTAACAGCCGGCCGGTGAGCTCGGGTGGCGCTGCGCTGGGCGGTGGGAAGGGCATGGGCACGGAGGCGGCGCTCGGTGCGCTCAACCGCGGCGTGGTCGACAGCATAGTCAGTAGAGGATGACACAGTATCAGTTGCGGTGTGACGACGCGTGTTGTAAACAACAGTCTCAGGTGGTTCCTGAAATTCACACGCGCTGGCAGCCTCTCGCCTGTGGGCGGCAGGTCGAACGCCGGCAGCCCAAGCGGTGGCGCCTGACGTGCATGCCATCAAGTCCACGGCTCAATCACACCGTGCTGTTCAACTCATGAATTAGTTACCCCCCCCCCTCTGCCCCCCTCCCCCAGCACACACACAGCGCTTTAAAACTGGCACGGTCACACCCGGTCACAGTGTGACATTCCGTAGAGCCATCGTTGCTGTTTGCTAGGATGCGATCATAGCGCCATCGTTGCTGGACGTGGACGTGGACGCGACCAGCCCCGATCTTTCACGCGCGAAGGTGAATAAACAGCACGCCACATCAACCTGGCCATTCCTGGCCCCAGCTGATCAGAGCCTCGGAGTACGCCATGCGCGCAACTGATGCACGCTGTTGTTCGTGTTGTGGTGGTCGCGTTCTGCTCAAATAAACCAAAAGCTGGTGCATGCACGCCATGCGAGTCAGCACCATGCAAGTCAGCACCCAGATCTTTCTGTTGGAACACCAACCAATCAATGCACTGAATGTGTGATGCACACGCACGCGGTGTGTGCATGCGCAGCGCCGGCTGCGAGGGCCCCGGCCACCACCATGGGCCACGGCGGCAAGGCCCACCCCGCAGACCCAAGCGCCGGGTGGGTGGAGGACGAGGCAGTGAACGCGCTCGCTCCGTGGTTGCGGTCCAAGAGGGCAGAGGTGGTGGCGACGTACAACAGCGCAGGCACGCCGACGGCGCTCAAGGTGTGCATGTGTGTGTGTGTGAAGTGTGTGTGTCCGTGTGAGAAGTGTGTGTGTGTCCGTGTACGTGTATGTGTGTATATGTTTGTGTGTGTGTGTACGTGAATGTGTACGTGTGTGCGTGTGTGTGTGTGTGTGTGTGTGACACTGTGTGTCACTGTGCGAAACACCTTTTGTGTGTGTGTGTGTGTGTGTGTGTTTGTGTGTTTGCGTAGCGTGCGTGCGTACGCGGTGATGAGAGCGTGTGCGGGTGTGCAC
>VFSX01000108.1:132500-135000 GCA_016618255.1 Chlamydomonas sp. UWO 241
TGTGGTGAGGGAGGGTGGGTGTGGTTCCGGTACGCTGCTGCTGCTGCTGCTGCTGCTGCAGGTGTGAAGGAGATGTGGGGAATGGCTGTGTGTGCGTGCATGTGTGTGTGTGGTGTGGTGGGGGAGGGTGGGTGTGGGTCCAGTACACTGCTGCTGCTGCTGCTGCCGCTGCTGCAGGTGTGAAGGAGGAGGTGTGGGGAATGACTGTGTGCGTGCGTGCGTGTTTGCGTGTGGTGAGGAAGGGGAGGTGTGGGTCCAGTGCGCTGCTGCTGCTGCTGCCACTGCTGCTCTTTATGCAGTGTGCTGCTGCTGCGGTTGCTTCTCCTTCTGCTTCTGCTTCTGCTGCGGTTGCTTCTACTGCTGCTGCTGCTGCTGCTGCTGCTGCTGTCCCTACCAGCAAAACCCTTCATCCCCACCACCCACCCTGCTTCACACAGCACCTTGGCGTTCTGCGCCTCACCTTCTGCTCCAAGTGCACCAACTTCATTGACGCGAAAGTGGAGGACGGGTACAGGTGCGGCCGCACACGCATGCACACACAAACACACACACACACACAAGCACACACACACACACACACACGCACACACACACACGCACGCTCATATATATATACACACAATCACACACGCACACACACACACACACACACACGCGTGCACGTGCACACACGCACTTTGTCTGCTGGTACAGCCTCGTCCACTGTATGTGTGTGCACATGTGTGTGTGTGTGTGTGTGTGTGTGTGTGCGTGTTTGTGTGGAGTGAGAGAGAGGATAGAAATGTAAATCCTTCCCCCCAGCAGCTGCACCATTATGGAACATGTATACACGCGTGCGCGCAAACACACACAAACACACATACACGTCCTCTCTCTCTCCCGCATGAATGCATTCCCTTCAACTAATACAAACTCCCCTCCCCTCTGTCCTGCAGCTGCACCAGCTGCTACGGAAAGGCCGGACGCGGCGGTGTGGGGCACCAGATCGACCTATGCGTGCAGTGAGTGTGATACGCTGCGATACATGTGCACATTGTATTATTCCACACATTCAAGGTATACACACTTGTGTGTGCACACTGGGGGTGAACAGCGTGCTGATGTGTGGGGCACCATATCGACCTCTGCATGCGGTGGTCTGCGCTGCACACCGAAACACTTGCGCATGCATACCCACACCCACCCACCCACATCCACCCACACCCATCCACGCCCCCGCACACACGCATACACACACACACACACACACGAGGGGGTCATGCAAGGCGACCCACTGTCACCGCTGCTGTTTGGGCTTTTTATTGACGCATTGGAGAGAGTACTAGACGCAGAGCTCCCGGGTGATGGGGTGGAGATGGCGGGGCGGTTACTACGGCTGCTGCTGTACGCTGATGACTTGACGCTGCTGGCAGAGTCGCCCGAAGCGCTTCAACGCATGCTAGATACTCTGCACGCTTTTTGCGGCACGCGCGCACTAACAGTAAACGTTAAGAAGTCAGAAGGGGTGGTGTTCAATGACCAGTTCTGCCCAGTCAGGGCGGCAGGGGGGAGGGTAACGCTGAAGTTTGCAGGAGCAGATCTACCCATGACACACGAGTTCCCATATCTGGGCATGCTCTTTCACCACCGGCGGGCAGTGGGGGGGGACGTGGGCACCCGACGCTCTAGGGGCCAGCGCACCAGATACGCGCTAACTCGCAGATGCTATATAATACGCCTTAACAATGTTGGCATTAAGGCCCACCTGTTCGACACGCAAGTACGGCCTGTGCTAAATTACGGGTGTGAGGTGTGGGGCCCTGCGATGATGGCGGATGCTGGGGGGGGCGTGTTTGCCGGGGCGGGCGGACGGTGGGAGAGAGGCAGGAGTGGGAGGGGCGCTAAGGCCGCACGCGACGGATGGCGCACCCTGGAGGAAGTGCTTCTGCAATTTACCCGTGCGTCCCTAGGAGTCCGCAGCAACGGGCAGCAACTGGGGATTTTGGCGCGGGAGGCAGGGTGGCGGCCGCTGGCGGCAGATTGGCTGCGCCAGGCGACGCGCTTTTGGGATAAGGCGCGGGGGCGGCCTGACGGTGACCTGCTTAAAGATGCAATGCGGGAGAGCTGGGGGCTGGCCGAAGCGGGGGGGACGTGCTGGGCGGCACGCTTGCAGGTGTGCCTCGGAACTGTGGGGCACACCCTGGCGTGGGACCAGGAGGGACCGGTACGCATCACCAACCTGCTGGACGTGGCGACCGCGGCGTGGCTGGCCGCCGCGACAAGCACACCGGCGCTGCCGAGCGGCACTACCGTGCGTGATGTACCTGAGGAGTGGTCGCGCGGCTTTAAGATGCTGACCTACATGCGGTGGATGGCGGGTAGCGACAGCGAGCCGCCGGCCCTGTTGAGCTCAGGGCTGAACAGTGCTGCCCGGATCACGGCTCTAGCTAGGTTCAGGATGGGGCTCCATGAGCTGCAGATAGAGCGGGGGCGCTACGCCGTGGCGGGACAGAGGCAGCGA
>VFSX01000108.1:137500-155000 GCA_016618255.1 Chlamydomonas sp. UWO 241
AAACGCCCAAGCGCGACCCAACACAGACGGAGCTGCCGGAGGGCTCCACCGTCGCGTTACTGTCGCCGGCCAACCACCCATCTCCCCATACAAAAATACCCCAGACGCCAACAACTCACAAACGTCACCAACACACTCAAATTCAGGTGGAAGTCCAACCTGCGCCTCTTCACCGTCGAAGGGCTTTTCACACATCGCTGCCACCAGGCAATACCCAGACTACTGCTCCCCCCCACACGCAAAAAGTGGCCGTGCATCCCACGCCCGTTCACACCCCGAGGGCTGTTGATCCCCGGCGCATCCCTGCCAAGACCACCAGCCAAGACCCTGACTGCTTGTCCCCCCCCACAAAAAATACCCCCAAGCGCCACCCAACACAAACGAAGCTGTCTGAGGGCTCTTCACCAATGCACCGCTGCTACCAGCCAATCACCCGAGTGCTTCTCCCCCACAAAAAAACAATCCAAACGCCACCAACACACAAACGCAGTGGGCGTCCAACCCGCACCTCTTCACCGTCGAAGGGCTTTTCACACGTCGCTGCCACCAGGCAATACCCAGACTACTACTTCCCCCCCCCCCACACACAAACATCACACACCCACAACAAAGGTGGGAGTCCAACCCGTGCCTATTTGCACCCGGAGGTCTGTTCACCGACGCGTCGCTGTCGCCGGCCGGATCAGGCGCGCTGCCGACGGCGCGGCCAGCGTGGGAGAAGGTGGGTGGTGCGCTCCACGCTTTGTAGGAATGTCCCACTGTGGTGCTGCTTGCTTTGTGCCCGCCACTACGCCGTTGGCGCTATCGTGGGCTTCTTCAGGATTGTAAAGCAACTTCATCATTTTGATTACATGATTGCAGTGTCGCGAAGGAGCCAAACACACTTGACGGAGCAACACAACTGACAAAAAAACAAACAAGGCCGAAAGCAACTGTCAAGCGTCACTTCAACTCATTTATTATTTTTAGCTAACCCACTCGACTGTCGCTGTCACCTGCCGGAGCAAGCGCGCTTTCGACGGCGCGGACAGCGTGGGAGAAGGTGGGACAGAGATTTGCTTTTTGACGGTACACCGGAATGTCAGTCAAATGGCTGTGGGAAGCTAAAAAAAGACTGCCACAAATGAAATCGCTGTTCGTGGCCAGAGCGGGTGCACTGCCAACACGCACGGGGTGGGTGCCGTGGCACAGAAGTCATGCAGTGCCGTCGCACTTGTATCATTCAGATGAGGTGTCGTGGAGGCCAACAAGGCCCGAAAGTAGAAATACACTGGCACAAAAAACAAGGGCACGTGGCGCAGAGCGGGCACGCTGTCGGTGAGCCGCATGAGAAGGTCGGAACAAACGCAGCGACACTGCAATGCCAATGGTCGACCAATACTGTGGCAGTGAATAGTGACCGCGCTACTACCCTGGGTGCGTAGCCTATAGCCCCGGGACAGCGGCTGTGGTAGGGCTGCCACCATGCACACACATCCCAACCACACACAACCACACACAACCACACACACAACTGTGGTTGTCGCGCAGCGCTCCTTGGTGGTGCACAGGCATGGAGAGCATGCCATGACTCACAGCCACCTGCCGCGCGCCACTGTCATGCGACCCATCCATCGCCATCCATCGCCATCCATCGCCCACCATTGCCCACGCAGATGGCGGCGTCGCGCATCGCTCCTCGGTGTCAAACGTGTGAAGGCATGGCGCGCGATGGGAGCATGCCGTGGGGAGTTGATGGGGTGATGGGGGACGCGCCTCCTGGGTCGTATGCAGAGCAGGTGTGTGTGTGTGTGCGTGCGTGTGTGTGTGTGTGCCTGCGTGTGTGTGTGCGTGTGTGTGCATGTGTGTGTATGTGTGCGTGTGTGTGTGTGCATGCGAGTGTGTGTGTGCGTATGTGCGTGTGTGTGTGTGTGTGTACATGTGTGTGTGTGTGTTTGTGTGTGTGTGCATGTGTGTGTGTGCATGTGTGTGTGTGTGTGCATGTGTGTGTGTGTGTGCATGTGTGTGTGTGTGTGTATGCGTGTGTGTGTGTGTGCATGCGTACATGCGTCCCCCCCCCCGGAAGCCAGTGAGGTTCAGCGATGGGAGGGGGGGCATGGTCCGGCGTTGCCCCTGCGCACCGCTGCCCTTTTCTCTTATATGCCAGACGCAAGCACTGCCACCGCTACTCACAAACCAGTGCTTCTTCAATTGATTTCAATAAATTAATTCTTTCAGCCCGGCCGCTGGCGGCCACTGGCGGCCGTTGGCGGCCGACACCAAAATCGGCCCAAATTGGCCCCAAAAACGATAAAAAAAAACCCGGCAAAAACCGACCAAAATGAGGTGGCAACTCTCAAAAATAAATTTAGTATTTCCGCCCAGAAACTGCCATAGGCGGTAAACCGCCCAATCGGAGAAGCACTGTCACAAACCCCTGTCCCTTTGTGAAGGTCCGCTCCCTCGCGTCGTCTGCCGCGTCCGCCGCCACTGCCGCCGCCACCAACACTGCTACGCTGCCTCCACCATTTGCACCACTGCACGCACGCTGCTATGCCCCCACCAACACGCCCACTCCCACCACCACCCCCGTTAAGTCCGCTCGCCCTCGCATCAGCTGCGTCTGCCGCCACGCGCCGCCGCCACCACCGCCATGCCTCCACCATATGCACCACTGCACCCACCCTACTACGCCGTCATCCCCACCACCACCCGCGAAGGTCCGCTCCCTCGCATCAGCTGCGTCCGCCGCCACCACCATCGCCATGCCTCCACCGTGTGCACCACTGCACCCACCACCCCTATGCCCCCACCAACACGCCCACCACCGCCCCGTAAGGCCCACTCCCTCTCATCTGCCGCCTCCGCCGCCACGCGCCGCCGCCACCACCGCCATGCCTCCATCATGTGCACCACTGCACCCACCACTCCTAGGCCCCCACCACCACTCTCACCCCCCCCCCCGTAGGTCCGCTCCTTTGTATCAGCTGCGTCCGCCCTCGCCCTCGCCCCTCGCGGCTGCCGCGTCCGCCGCCACGCGCCGCGTGTCTGTCGTCATGAGCGGCGCCACCACCCCTGCCACCACCTCCTCTCCTGTCCGCTGATTGTAGGTCCGCTCCCTCGCATCTGCCATGCCTGCTGCTGCCAGCCCACTGCCACCACCACCGCACCCACCCCACTGCATGCACCACTGCACCCACCCTGCTATGCCCCCACCACCACTCCCTCCCCCCCCCGTAGGTCCGCTCCTTTGTATCAGCTGCGTCCGCCGCAACGCGCTGCCGCGTGTCAAATGAGCGGCGCCACCACCACCCCAACTGGCAGCGCTCCTAGCAGTGCACACGCCACTGCGCGCACCCACGCCACAGGCGCACACACACACACACACACACACACACACACTCTGTAGGTCCGCTCCCTCGCATCAGCTGCGTCCGCCGCCACGCGCCGCGTGTCTGTCGTCATGAACGGCAGGGGTGCGGCCCCGCTGGAGCATGCACACGACAACCACCGGCAGGTGCGTGCTTTGTTCAAAATGGTGATCAACGATACCACAGTATTCTGTTTTGGGGGATGGGGGCGCACTCGAGCATGATGCCCGCTGGCAGTTGGGCGTTGCTTGTGTTCCGCCTGGCTGTGTGTGTCTTCATGAACGGTGGGGGCGCAGCCCCGCTCGAGCACGCACACGGCAACCACCGGCAGGTGACGGGGCGATCATTGTAAGCATTAGGTATCGTGGCGATTTGTTGCCAGAGGGTCACAGGAGGTTCCTAGGCCTCCTATGGTTGCGTGTTTGGATGTGTGTATGTGTGTGTGTGAGTGTGTGTGAGTGTCGATTGTTATGAATGACAGGGGTGCAGCCCCGCTCGAGCACACACACGACAATCACCGACAGGTAGGCATTCATTGGTGGCTCCGCGGGTGGTAGGGTACCTGCGCCCATCACACACGCACACACACACACACACACTCACCCACACGTGCGCATACACACACACACACACACGCATGCACACACGCACACACACACACGCACACACACACACACCGCAGTCCGTGTGTGCCTGTTGCCATGAGCTGCACGACGTCTCTGTCCCTTCGACCGGTGCCCCCATGCCAGGGTACCTGTACGGACCAGGCTTCACAGACCACATGAAACTGCTCGCCAATGGCCACTACGTGTGCGAGTGGTGCGTGGGGAGCGTCACACACGACTTTTACAACCATCATCTGGTATGCCCCCCCACCACCACACACACACACCATGCATATACTGCGTGCATTCATGCAAAGACGTCAGCTTCACAGGCCACACAAAACCTCCGCCAACAGCCACAACGCGTGCGAGTGGTGAGTTTGTTAGCCTGGACGCATGAAGGCGTCCGACGGACTGTAAAATCGACCTCGCACACACACACACGCACAGGTGCGCCAAGTACATGTGTGGGCGCTGCGGCACCGCCGCCACTGACCTCTCAAATCCAACGATCGGAAAGTGGTCGATGTTTGTGGACTGCCGGAAGGGATGCGAGAGGAGCGAGTGAGTGACGTGCGCGTGTGTGTGTGTGTTATGTTGTGTGCGTGTGCGTGTGCGTGTGCGTGTGCGTCTGCGTGTGTGTCTGTGTGTGTCGACTGCCGGAAGGGATGCGATAAGAGCGAGTGAGTGGCGCGCGTGTGTGGCGCAATGTGTGGGGCATTGTGTGGGGCATTGCGCTGTTGTGGCTTACTGGCACTAAGTGTGGACTGGGTGTGTTGGTCATTCAACCAATCATTCAACCGGGACTTTTACACTCGGTTCAGTTACTGACGTACCCCCTGCATCCCCACCCCATGTACCACACACACTGCACCCCCAACCCCATGCACCCCCATGCACACACCCATGTGCCCGATGCAGCTGTGGCCGGCTGGCTCTCTGTGCGCTCACCCCCTGAACCCCACCCCCACATGCACACACACCACCCCATGCACCTCCTATGCACACACACACACACACACACATGCAGCTGGGGCGGCTGGCTCTCTGTGCGCTCCAAGCTGCGCCAGCTCGCTGACTCGCCCTTGCGGCCACACTGCTCCACGTGCGGGCCCGCAGCAGGTGCGTGCAAACGAGAGGGTAGGGGGGGAGGGAAGGGAGGAGGGAAGGGAGGAGGCAAGGGAGGAGGGAAGGGAGCTGTACAGTTGCGTGCATGTCGATTTATGAGCCCCGTACTACTTGTGTCACTCCCTCACTTGCTCACTCGCACAATCGCAAAACCAAACGCATGTTGTCCGCACTCCCACACTGAGCAGCTGCCGGGAAGCTGCTCGACCTGTCGGCACGCAGGGACGCGCTTCAGGAGGGACGTGTCGTGCGCACTGTGCGCTGCCACTGCTGCAAGGTGTGTGTGTGTGTGTGCGTGTATGTGTGTGTGTGTGTGTGTGTGCGCGCGCGTGTGTGTGTATGAGTAATGCGTCGTGCGCTGCCACTGCTGCAAAGTGTGTGTGTGTGTGTGTGTGCATGTGTGTGTGTGTGTGTGTGTGTGTGTGTGTGTTTGTGAGAAGGGGCGCATCGTGCGCACTGTGCGCTGCCACTGCTGCAAGGTGTGTGTGTGTGCGTGTGTGTGTGTGTGTGTGTCAGGTGTGCGTGTGCACGTGGCGCAACGTTTGTCACCCGCCTCCAAACGGAATCCCCTCAGTGATGACCAGAAACAGGCTTTCTAGGTCACATGCGCACTCCCTCTCTCACACACACTCACGCACATGCACACACACGCACACACGCACACACACACACACACATGCACAGACACACACACATGCACATGCATGCATGCACGCGCACACACACACTCTTATACACACTCTCTTGTGCGCTCTCCCTTCATCCACAAGCACACTCTCTCTCTCCTCCACACGCACACTCCCACACACACACGCACACAAACACACACACACACACACACACGCACAGGAGTCGCACGACGCCGCCGAGGTGACCGCGCACATGCAGGTCTCTCCGTTTCTGCGCTCACAAACACACACACACGCACACACTCATGCACACACACACACACACACACACACACATGCACACAAACATGCACAAAACACACACACACACACACACATGCACACACACAGGAGTCCCACGACGCCGCCGAGGTATCTGCACACATGCAGGGCTCTGTTCCCGCATACCTTCCGATGCCTGACTACACTGAGCATGTCAAGGAGATGGGCGACGGCACGTTCCTGTGCGAGTGGTGAGGCCTTGTTTATGATGATGCTGATGGATTTTACAGTCGTCTGTGATGCACCTACCGGCAGTGTATTCGACCTTGCTCGGCGTATAACGCCCGAGCTCTACATACGGGTGGCTGACTTCTGATGGTGGGGGGCTGGTGGGTCGGGGCTGGACCTAGACAGGGCACTCAGCCCCCAGATCTGACTCTTCCCCGTGGGGGCACGGCCGGGGTTTATAGGTTACAGTTACAGTTACATCGGCTTTCCAGCAAAGACTACCTCTAGTCCTAGTACCACCGCCTAGACCCAAGTCCAGTTCTGGCCCTAACAATTACTTGTGAGGGGCGGTAGCCACCAGCCGGCTGCCTGCCAACGTGTAGTCCCAGAGCAAAAAGGAGAGCTATTGTGCGACGCCTCCAAAATAGGTCCTAACTGCTTCTAGGGGATAGGGGGTCAAGTGGCGCTTGCCAATCTACTTGACCGCCGTGGTGGAGGGGCCGGCGCCTGAGGGGCAGCCGGACCGTACACCACGGCTCTCCACCCGACCCTATCCTGAGCACGCTCAAACGCCGTGTCCGAAAAAGTCTTCCAATCAGAACGAGTGCCACTAGTTTCGCCTAGCTGCTGAATCAGTAGCTTAAGAAAATAGTGTCGGGAGGAGGCTGGAGGCCGGCCTTGCTGCCGAGCCACATCCATTGTGCAGTCAAAAGTCGTACGAGGAAGACGAGAAGCCGGCATGCGCATCACATGGCCTAGCCACTGCATTGATCGCTTTGCCACAAGGCTCTCAATTGGCTCAGTGTCGCACGCCTGCCGAATATAAGTTAATCTGTGCCGGTCGACCAGGCGCACACCCAGAATGCGACGAAGGCAGTTAGAGTGGGCAACCTCCAATCGAGTCAGTTGTGTTTTAGTAGGGGCCCATGTTTCGCAGCCGTACAGAAAGTGGGGCAGCACGAAAGTGTTGTAAACCCGCATCTTAGACTGCACTTGCATCTTCTTGCTGGCCCAAATCTTATCAAAAGACGCAAACACGCCCAGCGCGCGACCGACACGCACACCGATCTCCTTTTCCACACCACCACTCTGGGTTATCCAACTCCCTAGATACTTAAATGCAGAGACGGTCTTCACTTCACCACCAGTCAGCGCAAACGTGGGCAGATCCGCGTCAAAATCTGCTGGCAAAATCATCACTTCTGTCTTGGCGGCGTTGATTTGCATGCCAAAGCTAGAGGACACTTTGTCAAGGATTTTCAGCATAAGCGCCAACTGAGCTGGGTCATGCGAGAACAAACATAAATCGTCGGCATACATCAGCATTACTATGCGCTCAACCGACGACGACAACACAGAGCCGCCGGCTCGGGTCACGACTGACACGCCAGCCCCCTCTGGCATCATGTCTAGCGCCTTTTTCACTATGTGGTCAATAAAAACATTGACTAACACAGGAGCAATGACGCACCCCTGTCGCACACCAGACGACACGGGGAATTCGTGCCCGATTTTCCCAGCCAGCCGCACGGCAGCTGCGGTGTTGGTGTGAAGATCCTCCAACAGATCAATATTTTTTATTATGATTATTTAGGTTTATAGGTTTTATAGGTTTATAGGGTCTAGGGTTTAAACAGGGTTTGAAGCCCTTCAATTAAAATAACTCGGGGTTGAATCTGATGATTCAGTGAAAGAAATGAACAACTGCACGCTCCTGTGTGAGTGGGGAGGCCTCGTTTCTAGGGTTCAATCAAAACGATTTGGGGCGTTTAACTTTGAGCCCTGATTGAAGGAGACGGGCGACGGCATGTTGATGTGCGAGTGGTGAGGCATGGCGCATGCAGGCTCTCCAGGTGCTACCGCTGCGCCTGCCGCAAGGGGACCGTCCCCCAAGCACCCCCCCCCCTCCCCGCCCCAAGCACCCCCAACCCCCCACCCACGCCCACCATCACCAATGCATGTTTGTATTCACGCATACTGCATGCAGGTGCTCCAAGTGGATGTGCCACCGCTGCGCCCGCCCAAAGTGGACCGACACACTCCCCCCCCAAGCCACCCAAAACCACCCCGAACCACCCCCACCCCCCAATCACCCACCCACCCTCGCACACCATCCACCACCAGTGCATGTGTATTCACGCATAGGAGCCCCCCCCCCCAACCCCCCACCAATGCATGTGTATTCACGCATGCTGCATGCAGGTGCCAAAGTGGGCCCCCCCTCCTCCCAAACCACCCCTGAACCACCCCCAACCTCCCCCCAACCACCCACCCACCCACCCTCGCACACCATCCACCACGGACGTGCATGATTCAGGTGCTCCAAATGGACCGACACAACCAACCACGCCCAAACACCCGCAGCCATCCCCAAACACCCCCAAACACCCATTGCATATGCATGGCGCATTCAGGCTCTCCAGGTGCTACCGCTGCGCCTGCCGCAAGGGGACCGCCCCCCCCCCCTCCCCCCCCAAGCACCCCCACCCCCTCCCCGCCCCAAGCACCCCCCATCCCCCACCCTCGCACACCATCACCAATACATATTTTTTATTCATGCATACTGCATGCAGGTGCTCTAAGTGGATGTGCCACCGCTGCACCCCCCCTCCCCCAAACCACCCCCCCAACCCCCCAATCACCCACCCACCCCGACACGCACCATCCACCACGGATGTGCATAATCCAGGTGCTCCAAGTGGATGTGCCACCGCTGCGCGCGCCCAAAGTGGACAGACACACGGCCGGAGGTCGGGCTCTGGTCGGAGCGCGCCTACTTTTGCCGCGGCGGGTGCGAGGCGCTGGGGCCGGGGGCAATGACGTGGGACATGTCGGTTGTGCGAGGGGAGGTGAGATGAGAGGGAGGGGGGGGGGGAGAAAGCAAGAGAGTGTGTGTCTGTGTGTGTGTGTGTGTGTGTGTGTCTGTGTGGTTTCTGTGTGTGTGTGGGGGGGGGCTGGGCGAGGGGAGGTGAGGTGAGATGAGAGGGAGGGGAAGGGGGGGGTGTTAGGGTGGGGGAGGGTGGGGGGCGCTGGGCGAGGGGAGGTGAAATGAGAGGGAGGGGGAAGGGCGGGGTAGAGGGGCAGAAGAGAGCAAGAGAGGGGGAGAGGGAAGAGAAGGGAAAAGAGGTAAGATAGAAGGAAGAGAGAGGGAGGAGTGTGTGTGTGTGTGTGTGCGGGTGCGAGGCGCGGAACCGGAGGCAACGACGTGGGACATGTCGGTCGTGCGAGGGGAGGGGAGCGGGAGAAGGAGCAAGATAGGGAGAAAGGGAAGGGAGAGAGGGAAGGGAGAGGAAAAGGAGAGAGCGAGACGAGAGCAAGAGAGGAAGCGTGGAAGAGAAGAAGAGAGGAAGCGAGGAAGAGAGGAAGAGAGAAAAAGCTCTCTAGGAAGAGAGAAAGGGAAAAAGGGAGAAAGGGAAAAGAGAAAGAAAGAGAGAGAGAAAGAGAGGAAGAGAGAAAGAGAGAAAGGGAGAAAGAGAAAGAGAGAAAGAGTGAGAAAGAGAGAGAGAGTGTGTGTGGGTTGGCCGGGCACTGTGACGTTGGAGATGTCTGTCGTGCGAGGGCGAGGGAGAGGGAGGGGGGGGGAGGAGGGAGAGTAAGGGAAGGGAGGGAGGGGAGGGAAGTTGGGCGGGAGGAGGAGAGAGTAGGTGGGGAGGGGAGGGACGGGACATCTGGCCTCGTGCGTGTGAGGAGTGTTTAAGGGGAAGAGAAGTGTGTGTGTGTGTGTGTGTGTGAATCTTCGCGTGGAGAGAGATGGGAGCCACCCCTGGAGGAGAAGATAGGAGCCACTTCCCGTAACGCCTCCTCCCCCACGAGAGTGGCCTCGCCCCCCCCCCATCCCCCGCACACACATCCACTCGCCGCGCGCGCCCCACCGCCCCGCCCCGTAGGCCAACTCGAACGCCCGCCCGCACTGCCGCGCGTGCCGCGAGCGCGTTGTGACCGGCACGCTGGCCGAGCGTCCGCACGCGCACGCACAGCCAAGCAAGGCCAAGCACGCGAGACGAGGCGTGTTGTGACCAGCGCTCTTGGCAGCGCACGCACACGCAGGCGGGCGCCAATGACCAGGGGGACCCCTGCCAATGACATGACAGCAACCCACAGTGGCGGCGGGCAGCAGATGACGGCACGTGTGGCCTTGAATGGGCCTCATGGGCCGCCTGTGTAACACTCAGATGTATGCCATTGCATTCCAACTTTAGTGTGGGGTGTCCCACTCCATCCGCAGCAGCGCGAGTGCTCACTCATACACTAGCCGAATACATATTTGTGTGCAAAAGTTTACAGCCCCCGCAGCAAGCCCATTGAACAACGCAACACAGCCAGCCAGCTCGACGCCCTTATTGTCTGCTTAGAGCGCCAACGCAGGGGGCAGGCAGCTACACAATGAGCGCGGCTGATACGATGGCGTTAGACTCGCTGGTGGGTACAGAAGAGGCCTGTAGTGGGTTCGAGGAAGGGGGCCTAGCCCAACACGTGTTTGTGAGGGGGGTGACACAGACGCCAGCCCTCCTCCATGAAAACCCATGTGCGGCCTTGAGCATGGGCGTATTCTTTCGAGTGAGGGGCGGAGGGTGTCATGCGAGAGCCTGTCGAGAGCGCGCTTCGGCGAACCAAACCAACACGCGTCCTTCCACGCACCCGCACCCGCTCCTACCACAGACACTTCAGAGCCAGGAGCTGGTGCACAGGCACGGGGCACTAAGACCCAAGGACGTTGTTTTCGCAAAGGTGGGGGAAGGCGCGGAGTAGGAGGGGTAGCGCGTGCAGGTGGGAAGAAGGGCTGTGCACACGCGTGACTTGGCTCCGGGCCACAGCCCAAAGCACCAGAGACGCGGAAGAGGGCGTCCAGCAACTGAGCCTGGGGGAGGTGGCTGTTGCCGGATCTGCCGAGAATCTGCCGACAGATTGCGCGAGCATTGCACTGACGACACACGCGCAACACCTAGGGCGAAGAGATTACGCGTGCATTGGGGGGGGGGGGGCACTGATTGGGACATGCACGCAACACCCAGGTGTTGCGCGACGCTGTTGCTCTCAAACTGGAGTACTCCCTCACACGTGCTCACCGCCACTGGTCCCTACCCCCACACGCAGCGCCGTGCCGTGCCGTGCTAGCAGCCCAGCAATGCAGCCCCGCCGCAAGGCCCCCCCCCCCCAGCCCCCCCTGTCGCTCCCCGCCTCCTCGCACAGCGTTGGCCTCATTTTTACTACCCCCTCTGCGCGCAGATCCACAAGGCCGCGGGCCACAAGTGGTTTGACTCTGGCGAGTACTTCCTCTCCAAGGAGGGCAAGGTGCCGAGCGACCTCATCCCTGGTGGCGCCCGCCCAGAGACGTGCCCACCAAGGCTCAGCCCAGATGCCAAGTACGCACACGCGCGGCTGCCGGTTGTGCACGAGCCGCAGTATGCGGTGGCCGGAGGCCCCAGCGTGTCGGACTACTGAGCACTGAGCAGCGAGGCGGTGGCCCGCCGTCCCTCGCAGCGCAACGCTACGAGTCGCGGCGGAGGTCTGACCATGTCGAGACTGCCCTGAGCAGGCGTCAGTCAGAGGAGAGCGCGCTCCGCGCCCCCCCCCCCTCCTTCTCCCCCCCTTGCGGGGCAGCGCTGCGAGGGGGGGCAGAGGGCTGAGCGTGTCGCCACTCCTGAGCATGCCGGAACGCAGTGGAGCGCGCCCCCGGCGCCGCCTCCCTCTCCCCTCGCAGCGCAACGCTGCGAGTGGGGGATCGGAGGGTCGAGCGTGAAGGGGTACTGCTGCGCAGCCAGTTGGCAGCCAGAGGAGCGCAAACGCCCTCCACTCTCTCCCGTGTTGCGTCCCTTCTTCCACACTCCCAAGCGCTGAGAGACCCGTGGCCGGGGGGGCGGCCGGAGCATGTGCCCCGACTGGCCACGCCGTTTTCCTCCCCAATGCGGAGCGCACGCGTGAAGGGGGACTGCTGCGCAACCAGATGGCAGCCAGAGGAGCGCAAGCGCCCGTGGCCGGGAGGGCGGCCGGAGCGTGTGCCCGACTGGCCTCGCAGTTTCCTCCTCAATGCTGAGCGCACGTGGCAGGGGGGCGCTTGTGTCGTGACCACCACTACAGACATGCCATCTTCGCCTGGGGGCTGTATCTCAGGGCCGTATCTCAAGGGTCATCAACTTGAACTTCGTTCAGCGTGCATGGGCGCAGCGTCCGAGGCTCTGACCCACCCTGCCTCGCTAGTACACAGAGCTAGGACACAGCGCACCAGGCGAGCTGTGCGACCCTGCCACGCTAGTAGCACCAAGCTGTGCCACCCTGCCTCGCGAGTAGCTAGCTAGCTTGCTAGAACGCAGCATATCAGGCGCGCTGCGCACGGGCATGCGTGGGGCGGCTGCCACTTAACTGGCGACTGGCCTGGCGCGGTCAGTCACATTAATGGGGCGGCACAACGTGCGCCCATGACACGGGGCAGCGTCACTGGCATGCAGACGATTCATAGGCAAACGCGCACACACTGAGCGTGCGGCGCTGGCCGGCTCTCCCACACACTCCACCTCATTCCCTTTCTTTCCTGCGTGTTCTATCTCCTTTTAAAGTGTTCGTGCATACCGTGGTGCATACGAGCAGTTGACAGTTGACAGTTGTTTTCCTGCCAGGCTTTGAAACAGCCCGGAGGGCGTCTGGACGCGCCGCAGCACACGCAGTGTGCCCTAACTTATTTATGCAGGCGATCTCCGTTTTTGTACCACCAGTGTAATAACTGGAACTGCCCGGGACTCGATCTCGCCTCGCCGGCGGTAATTACATCTCTCATCTGAACCCGTGAACATCAACTCAGCAGTTGCCGGCGCGTGATGATGCGCACACTGCTGCTACCACCACAACTCCTCAGACGGAGAGAACCAGGCAGGCCCTTGGGCTACTTAGCTGTGCCTAAAATTGGAAGCGTTCTGTGGAATCGGAACAACGGTAGAACAAAAAATGGGACAACGGTGCACTCCTGTGCATGTGTGACGGCAGGGGCAAAACAGCAGCAGCAGAAGCGTGTGTGCCAGCGTGGCTGATGAGTGCCAGCTGCAGCCCCTGCTGCTGCTGCTGCTGCTGCTGTGGCTGCAGTGGCTGCTGCCTCTCAGTCGCCTGCCTCCCCCCCACCCCCCGGGCGTGTACTCTTGATAAGGTGGAGCAGCAGCAAGCATGTGCAAAAGCAGTCACTAGTAGAAGGTCCTGCTGCTGCGCCTGCTTCTTCTTCTATCGCCTGCTCCCCCCCGGTGGGCGTGAACTGGCACAGCTGCAGCTGCAGCAGCAGCAGCAGTGCGTGCGCCAGCAATCACTACTCAGCGGCTGCTGCTGTGCCTATTGCTGTGCCTGCTGCTGCTTCCGTCGGCAGCTCCCCCCCACTGGGCGTGTACTGGCTCAGCTGCAGCAGGAGGGTGAGGCGCTCGTCGACCGCGCGCCAGTCGTGAAGGAGCGCAGCCTTGGTGCGGCTGCGGCGTGTACGGGAGTGTGGGCAGTGTGAAAGGAGGGCAGTGTTTTGCAAATCATGAGCTGTGTGCCCTAGCTGCTGTTGCTGCGGTGCATGCATCGGGGAGTGTAGGGGCACGGAGTGGGGGGGGGGGGGGGGAGAAGGGCAGCGGGCATCAGAGAGTGCGTGTGTTGCGTGCGTGTGTTGCACGGCGCGCGCCAGTCGTGCAAAAGCGCAGCCTTGGTGCGGCTGCAGCGTGTAGGGGAGTGTAGGCAGTGTGAAAGGAGGGCAGCGGGCATCAATATCGTGCGTGTGTTGCGAGGGGCGCGCCAGTCGTGCAAAAGCGCAGCCTTGGTGCGGCTGCGGCGTGTGCAGGAGTGTGGGCAGTGTGACAGGGGGGCAGCGGGCGTCAGAGCGTGCGTGGTGCGTGCGTGTTTTTGTGAGGTTTGCGCGCCCTAACTGCTGCGGCTGTGTTGAGTACGCGCCGGAGAGTGTGGACAGCGGGAAAGGGGGGACAGCGGGCGTCAGAGCGTGTGTGTGGTGCAAAAGCACATATTTGGTGCCCTAGCTACTGTTGCTGTGGGGTGTACGCGCCGGGAAGTGGGGGCAGTCGGAAGGGGGGAGGGGGGCAGCGGGCGTGCGTTGGTTTGTGTGCCCTAGCTGCTGTTACTGTGTGGTGCACGCACCGGGGAGTGTGGGGGGGTACGGAGTGGGGAGGGAGGGGGGCAGCGGGTGTGAGGGCGTGTGTGCCGCGAGGCGGGGGCACGATTTGTGTGCCATAGCTGCTGCAGCTGTCACACATCCACCCACACGCACCGGTTCTTTGCCATCACTGACGCCACGCGTTCGGTGGAGCTGCGCAGAAGTCGCCACCCCACGGCAACGGCCGCGCAGAGGGCGAGCAGGCGGGAGGGGCTCTGTGTGCGTGCGTGCGTGCGTGCGTGTGTGTGTGTGTATGTGTGTGTGTGTGTGTGTTTGTGCGTGCGTGCTTGGTGGAGGGGCGGGCGGCGCAGAGCGCGAGCAGACGTCAGGGGCTCTGTGTGTGTGCGTGTGTGTGGGTGCATGTGTGTGTGTGTGTGTGTGTGTGTGTGTCCGACACTGCACCAGGGGCTCCACTATAGTAATGGACACGGCAGCCAGCCGCCGCCTTGAACCTAGGAGGGACAGCGCCAACAGCGCACGTGCAGCCGCGCATTGCGCAGGCTTCAATGATTTTGCTTACGGCTCTACACAGCCCATTTGGCTGCATTCCGGCAGTACTTTGATCTTGAACACAGCTCAGCTCATCCAGTGGATTGCTTGCCTGACAAGCCGCCAGATAGAGCTCGTCAAGAGCTTTCAAGTGACCTCTGGACCTCTATTGAGAGAAAATGGTCAACGGGAGAAAGCGGATACTTTCAACAAGGCCAAAGACCAATCCGGCTGTGAAATCCGAGTGAAATCCCGCCGAAAACAACATTGCTGACAGGCAGGCAGCGGTCGACCGCCCACGCGGCCACACCTCACGACACCAGTCTTTGTACATGTGCTACGCATGACTGCGCCATCGATCATGATGAGGAGAACAGCTCGGTTGATACATGGGCGCAGCTAGGAGTCAATCAGCGACCCCTGGGAGGGATTTCAGTGGCTAGTTTTCCCCGGCTCCAGCAACTGTGACCGAGCGGTATACGGCTTGCAGGGGGATCACTGGAGTGACTGCCACACACACCTGGAGTCGCGCCATGCGCAGGCATCGGCCGACCGCCCACGCGGTTGTGCCTCCTAAAAGCAGGCAGCAGTCTGACTGTCTTGTGGGTATTTGAAAGGGCACAGCTAGGGAGTCAATGCCACATATAAAAGGCGTCCGACAGACTGTGAAATCGACCACACACCTGCAGCCGCGCCATGCGCAGGCATCGGTCGACCGCCCACGCGGTTGCGCACACCGCGCTCAGCACGCCCGCCTCGCCTGCAGCCATGCATGGGGTTGCAGCACGTGGTCATGGCGTTGCGGCCAAGCAAAAGGTTGCAGGCATGCATGGGGTTGCTGCCATGCGTGGGGTTGCAGCCATGCATGGGGTTGTGGCCATGCATGGGGCTGCAGCGCGTGGTCACTCGGGTGGCGGGCTTGGGGATGTATGGGTAAGACGCTATTACCTACGCTAGGCGTAGCCGTGCCTGTCATGTCCTGTCCCAGGCCCCGGGGGCGGCAAGGCGACGCGGATCTCGTGTTTACGGACGTCTTTCCGTATTCTGGCTGCAGGCACATTTACGCAGTCGCGGCCATGCATGGGCTGCGCCGCGCATCCATACTCACCAGGCGCAGCGGCCAGGCGCGTGGTCCGCAAGACAAACCCTGGAACTGCAGTCTTACAAAGCGAAACCGGCGAGCTAATGAAGCAAAACAATTCCTGGTTCCTAAGCTGGGCCGCAGCAAAGGCCCCAGAGAGATCCAGCGCCATGCATGGGCTGCGCCGTGCCGGCTGCGTGGTGCGCAGCAGTGCATGGTGCTGGATCTCTCTTGAGGTCGTTGCTGCGGCCGGGCTTGGGAACCAGGAGGTGTTTTGCTTCGTTACTTTGCCTGTTTTGCTTTTAAGACTGCAGTTCCACGAGGCTAGGCTTACTGATAGCATTTTGAGTGTTGACCGAGTCTGTTCGGACGTCTTGCGCAAGAAGTCCCACATACCTGCGCCACATACCTGCGGTGCCCCCGCCATCCATACTGGCCAGGCGCAGCAGCCAGCCACGTGGCCCATACGACAAACTGATCGCATTCTTCAGTGTTGGCCAAGTCTGTTCGGACGTCTTGCGCAAGAAGTCCGAACAGACTTGGCCAACACTGAAGAATGCGATCAGTTTGTCGTATGGGCCACGTGGCTGGCTGCTGCGCCTGGCCAGTATGGATGGCGGGGGCACCGCAGGTATGTGGCGCACACACGGTGCGTGTACCAGTGACCCCTGGGAAGGATTTGAGTAATTAATTATTCCCCAGCTTGAGCAACTTTGACCGCTCATACCAGGCGAAATACATAGCGGGTGTTCACACAATGCATACCGCTGTGCTGCTCTCGACGAAACCTTTCCAACGCACCCCTCCACGCCCTCTCCCACCAAGTGTGGGGTGGTTTTCTGGGAAATGGGAAATCCGGCCCGGAGCGGTATACGGATTGCGTGGGATTCACTGGAGTGTACAGTGCGTGCACGATGCGTGTATGCAATGTCACATACATGCTCGGCCGCGCGCAAGAACACTGTGCGTGTACGCACACATCTGCATGGTGGTGCATGCAGCGACGTTGACTCTACCTGCGACATTGGTCGACGTCAGCAGGCTGGTCTCCAGCTGGGCCAGCAGCTCGGGGAAGTGCGCGGACTCGATGCTGAGCGCCTGTCACACATTTGCGGGCGCAAGAATGAGGTTGCACATCACTTGAGTGAGTGCCACTTGAGTGACAACGCGTGCATGCGCCAGCAGCGCGGGGAAGTGCGTGGGCTCAACGCTGAGTGCCTGAAAGAGAGACAGAGAGAGACAGAGAGACAGCGAGAGACAGAG
The DNA here is from genome assembly GCA_016618255.1 of Chlamydomonas sp. UWO 241. NCBI lineage: Eukaryota > Viridiplantae > Chlorophyta > Chlorophyceae > Chlamydomonadales > Chlamydomonadaceae > Chlamydomonas > Chlamydomonas priscui. The sequence continues at coordinate 154,657 of VFSX01000108.1, forward strand.
AGAGACAGAGAGGGAGAGACAGAGAGAGAGCGAATCAGAGAGGGAGAGGGAGGTCCACAGGCCGGCCGTCTGCCACAGCGGGGCTACTGAGCCGTGTGCACGACGTCCCTCCCTCCCCACCTGGATGTGTTGCGACAGCGTCGCGTGCGCCCTCCTAAGTGCGTTTGCGTCCGTCGCGTGTAGCTGCGCGAGCTTGGCCTCTAGCTCAAGCACCTGTCAGGCAGTCGGTCGCTGATTCAGTGTTCCGTGGTTTTGCGGTGTGACTGATGAGCGGCTCATACAGAGGTCGTTTTTCGCTCATATGGCGGGCGCCGGAAAGTAAGGAGAGTAGCGTGGGTCGCTTG
>VFSX01000108.1:160000-202500 GCA_016618255.1 Chlamydomonas sp. UWO 241
TCATGAAAAGGAAATCACTGATGCGCACGCATGCTCACATGCATGCTCACACGGTCTCTCGCAGACACACACCTCGATTGACGCGTGCTGTTGTGGTGCCCAAACGCAGACGACACTGCGCCCCCGCTCGCATACACGGCCTTGAACGGCCACCTGTATGTGCTGTTTGGCGACACGGCATTCAGCGGCAGCCAGGTGCGGGTTTCTTCTCACTCCCTCGGTGCCAGCGGCCTAAAGTGCTCTGGGCACCATCGCATGCCCCGAGTGGGAGTGTCTGTCGCCAGGCCAGGCTGTGGCTGTGGCTGTGGCTGTGGCTGTGGCTGTGGCTGTGGCTGTGGCTGTGACACTCAGCAACGTCCCCCGACCCCCATCTCGTCTACTACGGCCAGCGGCAGCCAGGTGCGGGTTTATGCTCACTCCCTCGGTGCCTGGGGCCTAGAGTGCACTCGGCACTATCACATGTTCCGAGTGGGAGTGTCTGTCGCCAGGCCAGGCTGTGGCTGTGGCTGTGGCACTCAGCAACGTCCCCCGACCCCCATCTCGTCTACTACGGTCAGCGGCAGCCAGGTGCGGGTCTCTTCTCACTCCATTCTTTCGGTTACTGGGGCCTACTAGTGCGCTCATCACTATCGCATGTCCCGGGGAGTGTCTGTCGCAAGGCCACCCTCTACAGTCCTCTGCCCCCCCCTTCCCTGCTACTGCTGTGGCAGCCAGTAGGCGCGTGTGTCTTCTCACTATTGTCTCAAGAAGGCCTCTCGGTGCTTGGGACTAGTGCGCTGGGCACCGCCTTGTCGCATGTCCCAGGGAGTGTCTGTCGCCAGGCCAGGCTGTGGCACCCACCACCATCCGACAAGACCCCCATCCCTGCTACGGTCAGTGCTACGGTAGCCAGATACGTGTGTCTTCTCTCCTTTCTCGAAAGGCTGCTCGGTGCCTGGGACTTGTGCGCTGGGGACGGCTGTGTTGCATGCCCCCGGGAGTGTCTCTGTCGCTACCGTGGGCTACTTTTGTAGCTCGACTTTTTGGTGGGCCTGCCTGCTGCCTCAGTCCTGCTGGAGCTTTGGAGCGGAACGTGTGACCACCATGAGTGGATTGTAAATAGACATCATCATCGAAAGAGAGAAGAAGTGTGCATTGTAAATTCTCTCATCTGCTGCACCGCATGACACAGGTCTGGCCTGCCGCGTCCGTCGTGTGTGAGCGCCTCGGTGGCAACCTCACGTCAATCACGAGCGATGCAGAGGCAGCAGTCATCATCCAGCTGCACCGCAACCTGGTGACGAACGTGGGCGGAGGTGCGTTGTGGTGTGTGTTCGTGTGTGTGTCTGTCTGTCTGTCTGTGTGTCTGTGTGTGTGTGTGTGTGTGTGTGCTTGTGTTGCGTGTGTGTGGGGGAAGTTGGTGGGGGGGGGTGCTGAAGGTTTGGCTCCTGCGGGCAGGTCCAGCAACTGTCCAACAACTATCACACCAACAGGCGGCCTTGAAGGTAAACCCCAAGACAATGCAACCCTGTGCGCATGGTTCGGCATCTCCAATGTCTTTGTCAACCCCGCCACGTAGGACAGCAACCAACATTTTGATGCCGACAACTGACCAAAACAACCACCACACATCCCAACAGGCGGCCTTGGCGAGACGCCCTACGGCAACGCATCCCTATGCGCATGGGTCGGCATCTCCAATGTTTCAGCTGACCCTGCCACATATGACAGCAACTAACACGTTGACCCTGACAACTGAAAACAACCACCACAAATCCCAACTGGCGGCCTCGGCGGGGCCTACGGAAACGCCCTACGGAAACGCACCCCTGTGTGCGTGGCTCAGCTGCTCCAACCTCTTATGTACGACAACAACTAACATTTCCACCACCACAACCACCAAAACTCAACGGGCGGCCTTGCAGGCACGCCCTATGGCAACGCATCCCTCTGTGCGCGTGGGTCGGTATCTCCCATGCCATGGTAGGACAGCCAACATTTAAAATCCAGTCACTAACAACCACCACAAACTTTTACAGGCGGCTTCGGAGGCACGCCCTACGTCAACGCATCCCTATGCGCATGGGTCGGCATCTCCAACATTTTTGCTGACCCCGCCACGCAGGACAACTAACATTCCAACCCCGACAACTTCCCCGAAACAACCACCACACACCTCAACAGGTGGCCTTGGAGGCACGCCCTATGGCAACGCATCCCTATGCGCATGGGTCGGCATCTCCAACGTGTTTGCCGACCCCGCCACGTGGACGGACGGAGCCACGCTTGACTACATAGAGAGCCATCCACCGTGGGATACGGTCAACACAACGTTTGTTAAAGCGAGCATCGCACTTGGAAACGGTGTGTGTGTGTGTGTGTGTTTGTGTGCGGGGGGGGGGGGGAGCTCTAGCATGAAACGATGCTTTAGGAGGCTATAGGCACTGAGTCGTACCGCCAAAATAATGTGTTGGGCTTGGAAATGGTATGTGTGTGTGTGTGTGTGTGCGTGTGTGTGTGTGTGTGGGTGATTCTCTGTGTGTGTGTGTGTGTGTGTGTGTTTCTCTCTGAGTGTTTGTATTTCTGTGTGGTGTGTATTTCTGTGTGTGTGTATGTGCGTGTGTGTGTGTGTGTGGAGGGAGGGAGGAAGAGAGGGAGGGGGCTCTAGCCTAAGATGACGCATACAACGCCCAACCATTTGTAATTCAGATGGCACAGCATGACGTTTTGGACTTGGCAACGGCGTGTGTGGGGGGGGAGGGGGTCTCAATCACTCAAAAAAGGGGCAGGACCTTGTTTGAGGTAGACACCCACCCACCCACCCACCCACCCACCCACCTACCCACCTACCCACCCACCCCTCCACCCACCCCTCCATCCACTCACCCATACACAGCGACTCACTTCAACAACGATGTTGCGTGCAGTGCACTGTGTGGCAGCGGCAGTGGCACCAGCTACTACCACCCACCCACCCACTACCTCCCACTATCACCCGCCCACCCACGCACCCACCCACTATCCACCCACCCACCCACCCACCCACAGCAACTCAATTCAACAACGATGTTGGGTGTGGTGCACTGTGTGGCAGCAGCAACGCAACCAGCTACTACCTCCGCGACTGCGACTTTGAGTCACAGGCGTTTGTGTGCAAGGTGTGTGCTGTGTGTGTGGGTGCATGTCCTGCAGTTATTGCCCAGTATGACTGCTGTGATCTAGCTAGGGTCCCCACAAAAAGTGCACACGTTATGTGTAACCAGGTGGCCCAACGTGAGCAACACCGCAATGCACACACACACACACGCACACACATGCACACACACACACACACATACGCACGCACATGCATGCACACACACACACACACACACACACACAGACACACACACACACGCACGCACGCACGCACACACACACACACACAAAGGTGGCAGTTGGCACCATCCTCCCCGGCACCCCCATCGCCATCACCGCGCCAACTGCCGGCGCTGCGACCGACACTCTCGTCACGGACACAACGCCAAAGATGGGGCATGCAATCACGACCGTGGAGACGGCCCCAGGTGGGCATGCAGGTGTATGGTTTACGGCTGGGGTTTGTGTCTGGGTAAGTGTGTCTGGTTTAGTAGGGTCGGGTTCGGGGCCTGGTTTTGAGGGTTGAGGGTTGAGGGTTGAGGGTTGAGGGTTAAGGGTTGAGGGTTGAGGGGTTGAGGCTCCAACTGTGACACAGTCTTGTTGGGACACCACGCCAAAAACCGGGCATGCAATTACGACGGCGCAGACGTTCCCAGGTAGGCATTCAGGCTGAGAGGTTAGGGCAAGGGTCTAGGCCAAGGGTTTAGAGATGTGTTTGGGAGGGGGGGGCAGCGGGGCGTGAGGCTCAGGGACCAATAGTCTTGTTGGGGACACAACCCCCAACGCATTCAATCACGACCATGCACACGTTCTCAGGTAGGCGCCATGTAGGATGCATGTTCATTTGTAATACACGCCTTACTTGGCTGTATGTTACGTGTACCGCAATGGGAATAGGGACACACACAAACACACACGCACACACACACGCACACACACACACACACACATGCACACACACGCACGCACACACACAAGGTCTGGTGTCTACCCCCGCTGTCTACCCCTGCATGGCCCCAGCCACCGCACCTGCCGCACACACACACAAACCTACACACACACACACACACACACGCGCAGGGTCTGGTGTCTCCCCAGCTGTATATCCCTACATGATGCCCGCCACCGTGCCTGTCGCACACACACACACACACACACACACACACACACACACAGGGTCTGGTGTCTAACCTGCTGTGTATCCATACGTGATGCCCGCCACTGCGCCTGACACACACACACACATACACACACACACGCACACAGGTCTGGTGTCTAACCCGCTGCCTACGTGATGCCCGCCATCGCGCCTGTCGCACACACACACACACATACACGCACACACACACGCAGGGTCTGGTGTCTACCCCGCTGCATACCCCTGCATGGCCCCAGCCACCGCACCTGTTGCACTCACACACACACACACACACACGCACACACACACACACACACGCAAACTCACAAGGTCTGGTGTCTACCCCGCTGCATATCCCTACGTGATGCCCGCCACCGCGCCTGCTCCACACACACACACACACATGCACACGCACACGCACACACGCACACACACACAGATGCGCGCGCAGGGTCTGGTGTGTACCCCACTGTATATCCCTTCATAGCCCCAGCCACTTCCCGTTTTGCCCCCGCAGCGGCGGCGGCGCTAAGGACATCACTGCACTGCACATGCTGCACACACACACACACACACACACACACACACACACACACACATACACACGCACGCACACGCACACGCACACGCACACGCACACGCACACGCACACGCACACGCACACGCACACGCACACGCACACGCACACGCACACGCACACGCACACGCACACGCACACGCACACGCACACGCACACGCACACGCACACGCACACGCAGCACACGCACACGCACACGCACACGCACACGCACACGCACACGCACACGCACACGCACACGCACATGCACACACACACACACACACACGCACACGCACACGCACACGCAGGGTCTGGTGTCTACCCAGCTGCATATCCCTACGTGATGCCCGCCACCGCGCCTGCTCCACACAAGTGTGCAGACTATAGAGGATACACTTTCTGCGGAACTGGTAGGTGTGGGGTGGCGGAGGATTTGAGGTGGGAATGTTTTAGGGGCGTGCCGCCTCAGTGATGGTCGAGTGTGGGCATGGGCTTGCTTGCCTCTGGCTGGCTCTCAGAACCGTGTGGGGTAGGATTTATATGCAGTGAGCCACAAAGACGGACTGTGCTGGGGTTTTGATGTGCGCCTCGCTGGCTGCAGCCGTTTCGGGTCCTGTGCAGTGTTTTTGTTTTCACTTTTTAGTCATTTTCTGGGATCCGGCACGCGGACTAACGTCCCGTTGACTGCCTTGACCGCTGCCTTAGCGTTGACCGTTGACCAGCAAATATAAGTATGTTTCCAGCTCTTGACGAGATCTACCAGATGGGATCGTCACACCATCAAGCAACTTGGTTGCTTGAGCTCTATTTGATGTGATCGCCAGTAGCCAAATGGCTCCTGATGGTTCCCAGGAGTCCAAAACAAAATGACTGGTTCTGTGTGTTTAACTCAAGGTCTAGGCGCTCCCGTTGTGTTATGCTTTCAACTACGTCCTACCACAATCCCAACTGGGTGTAAAGGCTTCTTTCCTGGAATGCACTTGCGCTTGCTAGCAAAAGTCAAATACGACATCCAAGGTGCCAGAAGGACTGTAAAATCGACCAAACATACACACACACACGTGCGCACACACGTGCACACTCACACGCACACGCACAGTGCGTGATACTCACACACACACACACACACACACAAACACACACACATTTCTGTCTCAGACTTTCAGTAGTGTTCGTTTGATAACAGTCACGCGTGACCACGGAGGTCACGGCTCGGGGCAGAGCCAGACCTCCACCGGCCGCAGATGGTGACCATGCCAAAAAGGCTTGTGATATCACCATCCACGACCAATGTCGAGCGGCCGGACTCTGAAGCTAAGCACCACTCTCCTTAACTCTCCAACTCTGAAAAACAGAACGTAGAAGTCTAACTCCAAAACAGAATGCAGAAGTCCAACTAAAGTCCAACAGAACGAAGAAGTCCTCAAAAATCACAATGCAGACCACCTTTCAGCAGAGTGGGTGGGTGGTATCCAAAAGGCTGCCAAAGGAACGTGAAGCCGCAAACCGACTGAGAAAAGGAGCAATGCTAGCGACCCAAGAAGACGGATAGGAAACTTGGGGTGCTAGCACCATAAGAGGCTTCTGTAAATCTCACTTCACACTTGGAAAGTCTCATTTGACAGAAACTTCAGTTTTCTATCCACTTAGCGGTTCAATAGAAAACCACCACACGCACGCACGCATGCACGTACGTGTGCACGCACACATAGAAACTCCCACAGTCGACCCTCAGACTTGGAGTGATGCACGGCATGCGTGCAGACACAGTCCTCCTTGCATATACACACACACACACACACTCATGCACACACACATACACACATACCTCCCCCCTCCACCCTCCCACACACGCAGTTGACCCCCAGACTTGGAGTGATGCACAGCACGCATGCAGAACGAGCGGAAAAGGCCAACTTGTGACGATCTCCTCACTCTCCGAGTTTACATTTGTGCTGGGGCAGGTGCGTGCAACTGTGTGTGTGTGTGTGTGCATGCGTGTGTGTGTGTGTGTGTGTGTGCGCGCGTGAGTGAGTGTGTGTATATGCGTGCAGAACGAGCAGAAAGGTGCGGCTTTTGACACTCTCTCCACTCTCCAAGTTAACATTTGTGATAGGGCAAGTGTGTGAAAGCATTGTCGATTTACAGTCTGCTGTACCCCGCCTAACGCCCCCCCTTCCCCTCCCCCTCCTCTCCAGAAAGCATTGTCGATGTACTGTGTGCTTTACCCCACCTAACGCCCCCCCCCTTCCCCTCCCCCTCCCCTTCCAATGCAGTTTCAGCCCAACTCCAGTGTCCCTGCATTTTGGACGGGAGCTGTAAAGCCCGGGTACAATTCTACGCTCAACGCCGGCCAGGTGTGTGTATATGTGGGTGTGGGTGTGTATGTGTGTGTGTGTGTGTGTGCGCGCGCATGCCATAACTTGGGTACAATGCTACGCTCAACGTTGGCCAGGTGCGTGTGTGTGTGTGTGTATATGTAGGGCTCCAAATTAGATTAATGTATTTTTTTAGACGTTAATATATATTAATATTATATATTATTTATCATATATATTAATATAAAGAGACAATATATTTTGACTGGCTGGGTGTCAGGACCTGAAATTTTGTGGGTGTGTTCATCACACCTTCCTTAGGAACTCTGGCCTTTGGGACGTTTCAAAACTCGGTCTTGCTTGCATTACAGAGAGGCAGAAAACAGGCAGGTGTGGCGCGCGGTGTGGCGCGCGGTGTGGCGCGCGGTGCCCCCCCCCCCCCCCCCTCCCCAACCCTGGGCCTTGCTGGTAGGCAGCATGCGGAGTGGCTAGGTCACAAGCTGCGCAGGGCCAGTTGTCTATGTGAGCTGGACTCAATGTGAGATGGGAAATTCGACTCCCCTTGAAGGGTGTGCTGGACGCAATGCCTGAGGGTGACCTTGGGCCGGAGTTTTGCCAAGTGCCACCTCAAAGGGGTGAAACCAACCTTCTTGGATTGAGATGAAACTTCAAAGGGGGGGGGGGGTCCATCGCCAGTGTGACTGGACCCTCAACACAGGGCTCCCCAACTTTAGCTCACTCGGGGGGGCACTGCCCGTGCGGCTGGGCCCCGTCGCCGGCCGCGCCCAGAGCAGCCCAGGCGCTGCAGGCGCGGGAGCACTATTTTTGGTCCTGCCCTGTGGCAGCGTCGGTTGCCGCGGAGCTCCGCCTTGGCCTGGGGCTCCCAGTGGCCGACGGGCCCTCTCGGGCGGATGTTTGGCTACTGCGCCCCCCCCCCCAGCAGCGGTGGCGGCCAGCGGGCTGCACGCGGGGGCTTGGGCGGTGGTGTGCGCGGCGGCTGTCGACGCCATGGAGCGTGGGCGCCGCCGCATGTGGGCAGCCGTCTTGGGGCCACAATCGGCCGGCCTGGGCCGCACTCCAGCCGGGGACGCGGCGGCGGTGATAGTGGCGGAACGCCGCGCTGTGGCGGAGTTTTGGAGCCTCCTCCAGGATTTTGTTGGGGTCGGCCTGTTTCCGGCCCCATGGGGGGTGCTCCCTGGCAACCACCCCTTTTTCGGCTGCCTGCCCAATGGGGAGGGGCAGCGCACGGTCCTGAACCGGCCACCCATGCCTGCTACTCTGTAGGTGTGGGGCGCATCCACCTGCCCTGACCCGTGCTCTGGGTCAGGGCAGGGGAGAGGTGAGTTTTTTTGTCATTGCCAGGGGTGGCGGCCGTTGCCGCCCCGTATCTGGCCGAAACGACGTGACGTGTGGTGATTTGGTCAGGGGGGCAAGCATGACCCCTGGGGTGTCGCCGACCACGGGAAAACCCACGCCTGGGCTCACGAGAAAGTCACGCGTCACGTTGTCTAGGCTGGGTGCGGTCCGCATGGGCGGCCCTTGTAGCATGATGAGCCTCCCTACTCTCCCTCACCCACCCCCCACCCCCCCCGCCCTTCCGCGGGTGGGCCGGGATACCCGGCCCAGTTTTCGCCCTTCCTGTACTAATTATGTTCTGTTGATGCAGGCTCGGCCTGTTCAGGGGGGGCCCCCCCACATGCCCCCCCTGTCCTGTTTTTCTGCCTTTCCGTTTTCCCCAAACTAATTGAAGTTAGGATGTGCCCCTCACCGAGTCCTTCTGTGCCTCCCCCCAAGAGGGGGGCCTGCGACAAGCTCAAAGTCGTGCTCGGTGCAACACAAAGGGGTGGGCATGTGCCCAGAGCCAGGTTAAGGGTGGCAGGTTTCAAGTCCTGTGTGCTGGTTGAAATCCCAGTTAGAAATCCCCTTGAACGCTAGAGGTTGCGGCCCGGCTTTTCACTCCTTTTATTATGGGCCACGTCTTGGCCACGCCCTCTCCTACGAGAGGGGGGTTTGTCTTGATTGCCCACACACCCCGGGGTGTGTGGCGGTGCTTCCTGCCTAATCGGCGGGCTATGCGAGTATCCAACCATGTCCAGTGCTTTTGTGTGGGGGGGAGCCTAACTATATGTGTGTACCCCCCGGGTTACTCCTTGCGGACCGGGGTGTTCTGGCTTGAGGGTCCCTGGCTTTTTCTGGCTCTCGTTTTGCCCCTTTGCAGGATCCGCTTACGCGATGCAACCCTCCAGCGGGGGGCAATGCTACTTTTGTCAGGGGGAGGGAGAGAGATGGTGCTGAGGCACTCCGGGCCGTGTGGGTCCCCGGGGGTGGCGGAGGAGTTGAGGTGGGAACGAGTTAGGGGCGTGCCGCCTCAGTGTTTGTCTGAGTGTGGACATGGGCTCGTATTCCCGCACTTGGCTCTCAGAACCGTGCGTAGTAGCCTTTGCGGTTCGTCACGACGGGTGACTGTGCTGGGGGGCTGTGTGTGATCGCCTCGCTGGCTGTAGCTTTTTGGGTCTTGTGTTTTTACTCAGGGTCTAGGCGCTCCCGTTGTGTTATGCAAACGACGACGAGCTCACTCCCAGGCCCCCCCGCCCCGCTTCCCGCGCGCGCATCGCGTTTCTAGTAATCCACCCGATCTCCCCTGCGTCGGTGGGGGAGCGGAATGAGGCCAGGGCGCGGGGCTGGGACCTGCCCGTCAGCGCGACACCCGTCGTCGCGACAACATCGCCCGCGGCCTCCTCCGCGGCTGTAGAGCCATAATATGAGTCTTACAAGGCATTCCGCTGCGGTAGACACGGGTCGGGGGCTCCAGGGCGGCGGCCTGACGCCGTCTGTCACCGCCTGCCCACACCCACTAGGCCCCACAAAACAGTGCCCATCGCCTCTCCCTGCGTGCGCACCCTCCCAGCATGACTCATATATCATACGCAATTGATTTGTTGCCCCAGAGCGGCTATCAGGCAACTTTTGGACAGGGCTGCATGCGCTCGCCATGCGCCGTGCAGTGCCAGCGCGCGCACGCGCGCAGCAACAGCGCTGCGACCGCTGTACCCACGGTCGCGCCACTCGGGCTACAGCTGCCCTGTATCATATAGTAAGGGCCCATTCAACAATATCTGGGGTTCCCTTTCACCAGGCGTGCACCTTGGGCTCCGGCGTCGCGCATTTTGGGCAGTAATCCGTGGTGTTGCACGCCCCAGGCCATAACTCCCTCCTCCCTTGGCCCCCCGAGGTACTACAAACACTCATAGACGCGGAATGGAGTCAGCTATCCAGCGCCCCTGACTTCGGGTCCATCGGTCAAGTTCTGATTGTCGTCGGTTTCGTAACCTCTCTCTATCGGTTACGGTTTCCCTTGAACGAGAACCAGAGCATGGGACATTGTCGGCCGCACTGTCGCCCATCCCGCTATCAAATTTTCATTTTGGTTCTCGTTCTAGGGCACCTGGGAAACTGGGCAAGGCATCCGGCATACTGACCCCCCCCTTTGATGAAACTTGGAGCATTGGAAAGCCCTTGATGAGCGCAAAACAACATGTCGAGTAGCACATGGCTGGTGCAAGTGGTGTGCAACTGCAATCTCCTTCTCGTGTGGTGGCGGTAGTATAGTGTGGACATAGGAATACACCCCTAGTGCTTCTCCTGTGCATGGGGGGTGCTGGATTAACAAAGCCAAGGCCTGCATATGTTCACCAGAGCATGCCCGTACAACAGAAGACTGCGGGGCGGCCGTTTGGGGCCTTCCAGCAATTTATACTAGGCTCAAAATCAGACTAGTATAATACTATATAATATTAATATAATCATATATTAATATATATTAGTCTGGAGCCCCATGTATGTGTGTGTGTGTGTGAGTGTGTGTGTGTGTACATGGCAAAACTCGGGTACAATGCCACCCTCAACGTCGGCCAGGTGTGTGTGTGCGCGTGTGTGCATGTGTGCGTGGGAGGGGGGGGGGCTGGCCGCTGCACAGCACATCATAACACATGCACACGCACGCACACACACACACGCACACACACGCACACACACACATGCACACGCCGCAGTCAATTTACGACATGGTGTGCATCAACTCTCTGGGGCTGATCGCACATAACCGCATGCATGCACACACACACACACACACACACACATACCCACCCACCCACCCACCCACCCACACCCATCCACACACACACCCCCACACACACACGCACCCCCCCACACACACACAAACAACCTGCAGTCAATTTCCAACGCTGCGTTCATCAACTCTCTGACGCTGACCGTCCCCGAGGCAACATACGCGCCAACAATGGATTGGGCAGCAATCGGACTGGTGGGTGGTGGGTGGACACATGAGAGATATCGTTAGAGAGATATCGTTACAGAGAACTCTGCACGGCAGACCTAGATAGGCTGTTTCTGGTCATCATTGAGGAGATTCCATTTGGAGGCGGGTGACCAACCGTGCGCCAACAAGAGGGTGAATAACCTCATTCAAAAAGCAGTGGGGGAAAGGGGCAAATGCGGGTCACTGACGCCTGTGTTCGTCACTCCGCTTCGACTGAGTTTAAACTAGGTCCCGGCAGATTGACCTCCACAGTTGTGGAAATCTCGCTGAGAGGATCCACTCGGGTGTGACTCACTTGGACAAGAGGTCCATGAGCTCAGGGTGCTTGGAGATGTCGCGTTTGAAGTTGGAAAAGTGGGTGTTTGCGGAGGAACGGAACTTGACGGAGTGGGCGAAAAAGTCGCCGGCGCTGAGCCGGTAGGATGTGATGGCGCCGCCGGCATAGAGCGAAGTCATGTCCGGTCGGCGGTACGCGAAAAGGGCGGCAGTGGGGGGGTATATGATGTCGGGAGGGAGTGGGGGGGGAGAAGGGACGGGCGGGTGTGTGGAGATGGAGGGGCGGGGGGACGGGGGAGGTGGGAGGCGGCGGATGAGGGAGCCGATGAACGTAGCACGGTGCTTGTTGATCGTGTCGATGATGGGGAACGTTCAAGGGGGGGAGGCATGCATCGTGGTGGTGGAGGTGTGCTCTATGGTGTGAGGAGGGATGCCCTTGATGAGGCGGAGGAAGCGGTTGTGGGTTACTTCAAGTCGGTGGATGTGGGCCTTGTTCAACGTCCATGTCTGGCAGCCATACAGTAGGGCAGAGATCACAAAGGCGTTGTAGAGGTGGATCTTGGTAGTGGGAGAGATTGAGTTGGAGTTCCAGAACCGGGGAGTGAGACGGTTGAAGGCGTACCAGGCACTTCCGATCCGGCGCGAGATCTCTGAGTCGAGGATGTCGGAATCAGACGTGTTGGGAGCGTCATCAGAAGGGGCGACGGGGGAGGACAGAATACTTCCCAGGTATTTGAACTTGGAGGTGGAGTGGACCAGGTGGGGGGTAGATGAGGAGTTGGAGGGGATGGTGATAGGGGCGGAGGGGACGGTGTGGGCAGAAGGGTGGCCGAGGGATTGTGCCACGGTTTTGTCGTAGTTGATCGCAAGGGCCAGGTCTGAACAGATGCGGTCGAGGAGGGTGAGCATGGCGCGGAGGTCTTCCTCGGAGCGGGCGAGCAGGGCGATGTCGTCGGCGTAGAGAAGGAGGGGTGTACAGTTTTCCGTCGATCATGTAGCCAATTTGAATGCCGGCTTTGGGGAGCTGGGCAATCAGGGACCGGACAACTGTGTCGATGTAGACATTGAAGAGGAGGGGGGAGAGGGGGCAGCCTTGCTTGACGCCAGCTTTGAGAGGGAAAGGGGCGGAGTATGTACCGTTGACTCAGGCTCTGGCGGTGGCACCAGAGTAGAGGCTTTCGATGCGTGCAAAGAGGGCAGGGTGCGCGCCGCGGTGGAGGAGGGTTTTCCAAAGGGCGGCGTGGTTGACACTGTCGAACGCCTTGGACAGGTCGACGTAAGCCACATGGAAGGGGGCGTGGGCGCGGTGTGACTCCTCTTGGAGGCGTCGTAGGGTTAAGATGGCATCGGAGGTGCCACGGCCCGGATCGAAGCCAAACTGGGAAGTGTGGAGGGTGGGCTCCAGCTGGAGCTTGAGGCGGTTGAGGAGGATGTGAGTGTAGACCTTGCCAGCGACGGGCAGGAGGGAGATGCCGCGGTAGGACTTGTTGCGCGTGGGTGGGCCCGAGGATGCGCCCTTGTAGAGGGGGCAGATGTCTGCTTGGTTCCACGCGGCGGGGATGGAGGTGGTGTTCCAACAGGTAAGGATGATCTGGTGGAGGGCGGTTGCGGTTGCGGTGCCGCCGTGTTTGAGGAGGGGGGAGGTGATGTCGTCAGAGCCGGGGGCAGAGTTCCTGAGGGATTTGATCGCGGAGACCACCTCGCTCAGAGAGGGAGGGGAGGCAAGGGGGGAGGAGGAGGGGGGGAAGGGGGGGGGGCGAAAGTGGAGGAGGAGGGGAGGGAAGGGAGGGGGAGGGGACGGGGGGGAGGGAGGGGGGGGGGGGAGGGGAGGGGAGGGGAGGGGAGAGAGGGGGAGGGGGACGGAGGCGGAGCGGGGGGAGTGTAGGAGGAGGGTGGACACATGCACACACAAACACACACACACACGCACACACACGCACACACACACACACACACACACACACACACATACATACATACATACAAAGAAACATGCACATGCAACTACGTACACATGCACATGCACACAGACAGACTCATGCACGCACGCACACGCACAAGCCCCCGAAGCAACGTATGCACCAACCACCAATGGATTGAGCGGCAATCAGCCTGGTGGGTGGAGTTGTTCACACTCGTGGAAGCGCACGCCTGCACACGTGTTGACATGCGTGCGCACACATGCACACGTGCGTACAAACACACACACACATATACACTCTCTCTCTCACACACTGCCCCTCTTTCCCTCTCCTCCCACCCACACTGGCTACACTGGAAATTGCCTTGCGGGACGTAGCGCACACACACACACACACACACACACACACGTAAGCTCTCTCTCACACACACACTGCCCCTCTTTCCCTCCTTCCCTTTCCCCACCTACAGCCTTCCGGCTACACTGGCAACTGCCTGGCTGGGCGCGGCTGTGCTGTCGCTCACGTGGGATGCACTGGGTGCCAACCAGGCCAGTATGCAGTGAGTGCACACACACATAATGATCAGGGGCTTAGGGCTAAGTGTGAAGTGTTAGGGGTGAGGGGTGAGGGGTCAAGGTTGGGGGCTAGTAGTAAGGGGTTAGCAATTAGATATGCAGAAACACGTGGGATGCACTGGGCGCCAACCAAGACAGCAATGGGTGCACACAGAGAGAGAGGCAGGAGATAGAGAGAGGGAGAGAGAGAAATACAAGAGAAGAGAGAAGAGAGAGAGAGAAAGAGAGAAAGGGAAAAAGATTAAACACACACGCAAAACATACATGCACGCACGCACACACGCACACAAACACGTGGGATGCGCTCGGCGCCAACCAGGCCAGTATGCAGTGAGTACACACACATGATGGTTTGGGGCTGAGGTTCAAGTGTCAAGTGGTAGGGATGAGGGGTGAGGAGCTGGGGGCTAGAATATAGACCTGTACACACACGTGGGATGCACTGGGCGCCAACCAAGCCAGCATGCGGTGGGTGCGCAGAGAGAGAGAGAGAAGAGAGACAGAGAAGAGAGAGAGAGAAGAGAGAGAGAGAGACAGAGAGAGAGAGAGAAGAGAGAGAAAGAAGAGAGAGAGAGAGAGAAGAGAGAAAATAGAACGTTGACCGCTGCAGTCATCCAACAGTCTGGACAGATCGACCCCCACACCCACCCCCCATCGCCACACTCCACACTTCACACCCAACACTTTGCACCCCCTCCCACACCCATAGGTACATCGACCTCGCATATCGCGCGGGAGTGCTGTACAAAAAGTTGCCCGCCGCGGTTATCCAACAGACCGTACAAATCAACCCCACGCCCACCCTCCACCGCCACACTCCACCCTCCATGCTTCACACCCCACGCTCTGCACCCCTCCCACATCCACCCCCACATGCACCCCCACGCACCCCCTCCCCTTACACCCCATCGCCTACCGTGCGCACTCGCACACCCGCACGCCCGCACTCCACACCGCACACTCCCCCCCCCCCGTTTTTACGGTTTACCTGAAACCCCAAACACACACACACACACACACACGCCCTCCCACACTCATAGGTACATCGACCTCGCCTACCGCGCGGGCGTGCTGTGCAGGAAGTTGACAGCTGCAGTCGAAAGCAACACGACGAGCGTATCGGTGGATGTGCCAGCGGTGAGTGCCTCTGAACAGTGCTCCAACCCCAAGCCCTTAAGAGCTTAGAAACCCAGACCCTGTGTGTGTGAGTGCACTGAAGCCTGGATCTTGAACCCATGCTCGAAGCCTGTGTGTGTGAGTGCACTGAAGCCTGGCTGGAACTTGAATGAAACCCAAGCTCGAGGGTGTAACCCTTTACCCTAAGCCCTTCACCCTAAACCCTAAAGCCTAAAGCCTAAACCTAAACCTAACCCCCTTGAAACCTTAAACGCAGGTGCCTGACGACGTCCCATCGACAAATCGCTCTGCAAGCGACAAGGATACGACGTCGCTGTCGATCGAGGTGTGTGGGTTTGAGGCTCGCTGGTTGGGGGTTGGGGTTAAAGACCTTGGGGCTTCGGCTTGATGGCTTAGGTTCTAGGGTGTGCGACAGAATGCTCTGCAAGCGACAAGGATACGACGTCGCTATCGATCGAGGTGTGTGTTCTTGAGGCTCGCTGGTTGGGGGTTGGGGTTAAAGACCTTGGGGCTTCGGCTTGATGGCTTAGATTCTAGGGTGTGACATATTGATCGGCGGATGGCAAGGACACGATATCACTCTCAATCAAGGTGTGTGTGCGGGGCTGGGTCCTGGGGTTGAGTGGTTTAGGGCTTCAAACTTGGGTGGTAGAGGCACTTTACTCCTAGGCGCTGTGTGCCTTCCCGCCCGCCCGGTCGCCTGCCTGCCTGACTCACTCACTCACCCACCTCTCTGTTCTGCCTGCCTGCCTGCCTGCCTGCTCGATTCAAACCACCCGCCTGCCTCACCTAAACCCCAGTTTGCTTGCCTGCCTCCCTGCACAGACGTCGCTCGTCCTCTCCTACGTCCGCTGCTGCCCGCCCGCCCGCCTGACTTGACTGATGTTTTAGAATGTTTTGTTTCAGACTCTCTGCTCTGCCTGCCTGCCCGCCTACTGCCTGCCTGCCTGCCTGACTGACTGACTGCCCGCCCACATGAAACTTCATCTCCCTGATTCTACCTGCCTGCCTGCCTGTCTGCCTGCTTGATTCAAACCGACCACCTGTCTCACCTCCCTTCTCTGCCTGCCTGCCTCCCTGCACAGACCAAGCTCGTGCTCTCCTACGTCCGCTGCTGCCCGCCCGCCCGCCTGACTTGACTGATGTTTTAGAATGTTTTGTTTCAGACTCTCTGCTCTGCCTGCCTGCCCGCCTACTGCCTGCCTGCCTGCCTGCCTGACTGACTGCCCGCCCACATGAAACTTCATCTCCCTGATTCTACCTGCCTGCCTGCCTGTCTGCCTGCTTGATTCAAACCGACCACCTTTCTCACCTCCCATCTCTGCCTGCCTGCCTCCCTGCACAGACCAAGCTCGTGCTCTCTTACGTCGGCTGCCAGGTCATCACGCAGCGCCCAAACGAGTTCAAGGTGGGAGCATCCTAATGATGTTTTTTACAGTTGTGTGTGACGCACCTAACAGGCAGCGTATTCGACCTTGCCCGGCGTATAGCGCCGAGCACTACAGACGGGTGGCTGGCTACTAGTGGTGGTGGGCTAGTGGGTCGGGACTGGACCTAGACAGGGCACTCGGCCCCCAGATCTGACTCCTCCCCGTGAGGGCACGGCCGCGGTTCACAGGCCCGCGGGATCGCGCCCCCAGACCTCCACCGTGGCAGCAGCAAACGTCAATCTCCTCCTCCATGCCTGGCAGCAGGACTGCGGAGCTGCATCACAGGCGCAGCTTGCTTCTCTGTCGGCACTGCACTGACGCACTTCCCGCACGCATACACAGTAACACAGTAACACAGTAACACGGGGTTTCCAGCTTAGCAGGCTACTCTTCTACTAGAGACACCCGCCAATACTCCAGCACACTTAAGCACTAGAGTACCGCCGGCTCCCGGCCGATAGACTACCGCTCCCGCCGGCTAGACTACCCCAAACAGCGGTCTCTGAGAGACATGTCTGGCAAGGAGCATATAGGAGAGGACCTTCCTCAGGGTCACAGTAGTGGCCTTGTGGCCAGTCAAGCCGGCAGAGGCGACTGGCGCTGACTGGAACGGTCCCCGCCTGGCAGTGCATGGCTGTCCAGCTCTTGTTTGCATGGGGCTCAGCCGGCGCCCCATGCTTCATGCATGGCCAGGTCCCACCCTCCAGGGGGGCATGGACGACAGATTTGTCATGGAGGCTGCCTGAAGACCTTCCAACGCATACGCGCAGTTTTAAAAAGGCTGTAAAGGAAAAAACACCAAATGGACTTTTAAACATCGCCCCCCCCCCCCCCCCCCCCTCAACCCCGCAGTGTCAGTACCAGCGCACAACCGCCACAGCATGTAACAATGTCTCCAATTTTCCCATCTTTCCACTGTGCGAGCATGTGCACATGCACGCACGCACACACATACACAATCCATTCCATTCCATTCCAGATCGTTACAAAGACAACGGCGATATCATTCCAAAGGTCTGCATAAGGGCGTCTGTCAATAGACGGTGACCACTCGTCGCTATCAGGGGATACAATGCCACTCTGCTGGGGGGGCTGCCACTGAGGCACTGCATCTAAGTACGCTGTGTTGTACGCTGACCAAGCTGACTGTGATCATTCTGACTCTCTCTCTCTCTGAGGCTGTGTGGTGGTCATCACCTCTATCCTGCCTTAACCATTTCGCGGCATATGGACTCCCACAGCTGTGGAAATCTCGCTAGGGTGAGCCATCCGGGTGGGACTCTGTTGTCAAGGATGCGCGTGAGCTCCAGGTACTCGGCGTACTTGGCTCGATCTCCTTTTAACTGGTCAAAGCGAGCCTTGACGGCGTACACACACACACACACACACACAGACAAATACTCCCCCCCCCCCAACCTCCCGCCAACTGCAGTATCAGTTCCAGAATAGAATAGAATACAGCCGCCGTGGCATGGCACAACGTCACCATGTTCTCCATCTTCTCTCTGCAAAATTAAGTGCATGCACTCACACACACACACGCACACACATTACAAAACTGCAGTACCAGTACCAGAATACAACCGCCGCAGCATGGAACCGCGCATCCACGCTCTCCATCCTCCCGGGCGACGTCACCGTAACGTCCCTCCGCCTCGCGTGCGGCGCGCGCCGCATGCACGCGCGCCAGCTCCTCCAGGGCTCCTCTGCGACCGTCGCGTCAAAAATCACGCTGCCGCCTGGCACGTCGACAGCACAGGCGACTGCGGCAGCGGCAGCGTTTGAGGTGCGCGTGTGTGCGTGTGTGCGCGTCTCTCTTTTTCTATCTTCCCCCATCTTTCTTTCTGTCTCTCACTCTCTCTCTCTTTGTGTATGCGTGCATGTGTGTGGGGGTCTGTTCACACTAGCCGCCAGGGGCGTTTGCATCACAGGCCAACGCAACATTGGCAGCGTTCGAGGTGCGTGCATCTAAACCCTTCATGTGTGTGTGGGGGGGGGCGGTCCAAGTTGTTTAGCATGACACGTGCGCACACAAGCATGCCCTCACCGGCACCCTTCACACACACACAGGCCGCCACCGCCTCCGCCTACACCTCTGGAGACGTCTCCAGCATGTTTGGCGCCACCGGCGCAGTCATCAACCAACCGCACCCCCTCACAACACACACACACGCACACACACACACACACATGCACACACACACACACCTCCTTGCAGACCGCCGCCGCCTCTGCCTACACCTCTGGCGACATCTCAAGCATGTGTGGCGTCACCGGCGCAGTCATCAACCCACTGCACTCCCGCACTCACACACACACACACACACACACACACACCTCCCCGCAGACCGCCGCCGCCTCCGCCTACACCTCTGGCGACATCTCAAGCATGTTCGGCGTCGCTGGCACAGTCATCCACCCACTGTGCTCCCTTCTCCCCTCCCCTCATACACACGCCCCCTTCTCCCCTCACACGCATGCCCCCTTCTCCTCCCCTCCCTCCTCCCCACATAGTGGCTCACCGCCACCCCCTCACGCACACACCCTTCTCTCTCCCCACAGACTCCCTGCAGACAGCCGCTGCCTCTGCCTGCACCTCACACCTGCACCTGGAGACGTCTCCAGCACGTTTGGCGTCATCGGTTGACAGTCATCAACCCACCGCACTCCCGCACACACACAAACACACACACACACACACAAACACACACACACACACACACCTCCCCACAGACCGCCGCCGCCTCTGCCTGCACCTCTGGAGATGTCTCATGCATGTTTGGCATCACCGGGCGGTTGTCCAACCACCGCACTCCCTCGCACACACACATACACACACACGCACACACACACACACACACACGCACACCCTCAAACACACACACCTTCACACACACACACACACACACACACACACACACACCTCCCCACAGACCGCCGCCGCCTCCGCCTACACCTCTGGCGACATCTCAAGCATGTTTGGCGTCACCGGCGCAGTCATCAACCCGCTGCACTCCCGCACTCACACACACAAACACACACACCTCCCCGCAGACCGCCGCCGCCTCCGCCTACACCTCTGACGACATCTCAAGCATGTTCGGCGTCGCTGGCACAGTCATCCACCCACTGTGCTCCCTTCTCCCCTCCCCTCATACACACGCCCCCTTCTCCCCTCACACACACGCCCCCGTCTCCTCTTCTCCCTCCTCTCCACAGAGTGACTCACCGGCACCCCCTCATGCACACACCCTTCTCTCTCCCCACAGACCGCCGCCGCCTCCGCCTTCACCTCTGGCGACTTTGCCAGCATGTTTGGCGTCAGCGACGCAGTCGTCGATTCGTCCGACGCCACCAGCACTGCCTCCTCAGGCTCCAACCTCGCGCTCGGCCTCGGGCTTGGCCTCGGCCTCGGCATCCCGCTGGTCATCGCGATCATCGCGTTCATCATCTACCAGCGCCGGCAGCGCCAGGCCGTGGGCCCCTTGAGGGCGGCGGTGGCGCCGGGGCCGAGCAGCGTTGGTACTGGTGGCGCGGGCGGCGAAGGGAAAGTGGCGCCGGCTTACACGCATGCGCAGGAGGAAAGGGGTGGGGGTCGTCGTGAGGAGCCGGCAATTGGGGTGCCGGTGGCTGTCGATGGGGAGGGCGGAGAGGACGGGCGGGAGGCGTGGGGCTCGCTAGAGAGTGGGGAGGCGGGACGCGGCGCGGCGCAGGTGTGAGGGCGCAGCATGCGGCCGGAAGTTGAGCCGGCAGCTGGTTTGGGGAGGGCAAGCTTGCCCTCCCCAACCCCCCCTTAAAATGCCGCCGGCTGATGCGCATGAGTACGCGGATGGGGGTGCGGGTGGTCGTCAGGAGGCGGTGATTGGGGTGCCGGTGGCGGTCGACAGGGAAGGCGATGAGGACGGCGGGAGGCGTGGGGCTCGCTGGAGAGTGGGGAAGCGGGACGCGGCACGGCGCAGGTGTGAGGGTGCAGCACGCGGCCGGAAGTGGAGCTGGCAGCTGGTTTGGGGAGGGGGTACGGCAGGCGCGGGGGAGGGCTGCAGTGCGACGCAGGTCTTGGGGCGCGGTGCGGGGTGTGACAGGCGCGGGCGTGAAGGAGAGCTGCACACTCCAGGGCTGATGGTGGTCAGGTTGGTGGTGGGCTGCGCACTGGTGGTGGGCTGCACTCTCCTGTTCAGGCCAGGCCTGATTGGTGACGTGGTACGCTCAGCTGCTGTTGCTGTTGCTGCTGCTGCTGCTGCTGTCAGTTGACAGCTGACACTGAGCTGACACTCCCACACTTCAATTGCACACAAGCACTACTTCCTGCAAGGGCATGGAAGTGCTCCATGCGAGCATAGAGCACTTCAATGCACGATGACACAACGACTGCCATCAACATCACGAGGCTCTGGACGGCCTCGTCACCAATATATTACAAATTCGGGAAGTTCCGGAATGAGTTCAGCCATGATTTTTTTTAATCTGTATAAAAATACTCGCACATAAAACATGAGGAACAGCCTTGCAGAAGTGAGCAAGGATGACCTGTGAATACGACAAGTGTGACTAATTACAATCGTAAACAGGGCAGGCAGGGTATTAATACCCTTTCCTCTTTCGGTGCAGTTGCAATCGCTGCTCGAGGTCGAGTGGGCGGTGACCCATGAAAGCTAATGTGTTCAGGGCAGGGTTACAACACGGCGACAGATTGCACTGTTTGGCACTTGGCACTACCTCTGGGCGCAAACGTGTAAAACCTGTAAAACCTGGGTTGGCACTTGGATACGCGAGGGCGGTATGCCACGCCCACACAGAGTAGGGGCCACCCTACCACCAGCCAGCCAGCCCAGGTAGGTGCTGGGGTACTACGCACCGAGCAAGATCTTTAAATATGCCTTAAGAATATGCCCCTGTCTGCAACATGCGCCAACGCCGCCACCTTGTGTTTCTGTCTCTTGCCCCGTCCTTCTGTCCTTGTGTCTCTGTCTCTCTGATGCAGTAGCGCGATGGCAGCTCAGTGCCGCGTCCGCCGCTTCCGTCGGAGCTCTCGGCAGCTGCCCGCCATTTCACCTCTCAGCAGTTGCCTGCCGCCTCACCTCCCTCACAGCATTTGCAAAGATAGGGACCGAGCGCGCAGCTTCAAAAACGGAGGCGACGATCTCGTCATTGCGGCAGTTTGCAGCGATTGCAGTTAGGGCGAGCACCGCAGCCTGCTGCAGCTCAATGGCACAGCTGGGCTGCATCAATTGCACCAGCGCAGGGATGGCACCGGCAGCGGCGATGGCGATCGCATTGTTAGTGTGAGCAGCCAGGCGCCCGAGTGCTCCTGCTGCGCTCTGCTGCATGGCCGCTGGAGACCCGGGCCCCAGCAGCCGCATCAGTGGAGGGATGGCACCGGCGATGGCGATCGCGACTGCATTCCATGCATTCTGAGCAAGGCGCCGAAGTGCGGCGCATGCAAACTCCCCGCACGAAGAATCAGGTCCGAGCAGCCGCACCAGTGGAGGGATGGCACCCGCCGCGGTGATGGTGACCGCATTCTCAGCACTTGCTGCGAGGTGTGCCAGCACATGTGCTGCACAGGTCTGTAATCCAGACCGAGCATCGGGTCCAAGCAGCTGCACCAGTGGAGGGATGGCACCAGCAGCAATGACGGCAGTCTCAGCATGCAAAGCGAGGCATAGGGGGGGACGGGGTAAAAGATCCCTCATGTTTTCGAGGGATTGCTGCTTATGGAGCGTCTCTTCGTTTTACAATCTGCCCTTTCAGGTGGGGGTGCCCCTAACTGTGTTCTACCATCCTGAAATGTTTCATTGTGTGAATCAAAGTGTGGGGGCTGTACTGTACAAGTAAGGCGCTTGCTGCTGCCTCGGCCCAAAACGGCCTCCGCGGTAAAAAATCCCCCTAGTCAGATCCAGTGCCACTGGAGCTGCTGCTGGCCTGGGCCTGGTATTGATTCACCTTGGTATTGTTTCTACATACCTTGGGCGTGCCTGGGCCAAGCCGGGGGCCCAGGGGACCGCCAGGTGCCCTTGGGCAGCCTCAGGGGTGCATGGTGTGCATGCGTCCATGCACGCATGGGCGGCGCCATGCAACAACACTATGCACATGCGACAGGCCATGGTTTTGGGACCCTCTACTGTTCCAGCGGGTGTGGGCCAGCTTCACAACAATATAGTGAATGTGTATGCCAAGTGGGGGCCCTGGGGGGGCCTTGCTGCCCCTGCAGGAGTCGATTTGCGGATCGATGGGTGCCCGATGCCTCAATGGTGAGCCCCACGTCAGCATCGCGTGTGCATCACGACAGCAGCCGATGCACGTCGCAAAGGCAGAGAAGGTCGAAGTAATGTCTCGTTCACATTTCGCTCGACTGCGGGCTGGCCAGAGGCTCGACTCGCGACGCCACGGACATCCCTCACTGTTGCATGTAGATGGTGGGCTGATGCCCTGTTGCAGCACCCAAACACCAGCTGCTCCATGACCCACAGTAGTCCCCCCCTCGCCCCCCCCACTTCTGGAGGGGGGGTGAGGGGACAGCCCCTTCATATATGTATGAACCATGTCCCCACCGGAGGGGGGGTGAGGGGACAGCCCCTAGCAGCGCATAGGACAGAGGAACTGATAAGGGAGGATTTTTTACCCAGGGGGATTTTTTACCCCGTCCCCCCCTAGTAATGCTTCTGCTGCATTTTCAAGCCCCAGCGCTGGAGTGCCCCTCCCCAGCAGCTGCACCAGTGGAGGGAGTGCACCCGCAGCGACGATGGCGAGCGCATTCTCAACACTTGAGCGTGCAATAAGCGTCAGCGATCCTGTTGCATTGCTTTGAACGGCAGTTGAGAAGCCAGATCCCAGCAGCTTGACCAGTGCAGGGATGGCGCCGGCAGCAATGACAGTGGCTGCACTTGCTGCGTCTCTAGCAAGCAAGCCACATGCTCCTGCTGCATCTAGCTGCTCCTCGGGACAGTCGGCCCCCAGCAGCTTCACCAGCGGGGAGATGGCGCCAGCAGCGTGGAAGGCGGCCACGCTGTCAGGCACATCGCGGCACATCACAGCAAGCGTCTCCAGTGCCTCTTTCTTCTGCGAGGGCCTGGAGTCTGCTCGACGCATGCGCACCAGGTTCCTGTAGTCGCAACGAGGCGGCCCCGGCGGTGGGGGCGCTCGTGGCGGCATGCGCGGGTCGCCGCTGCCCGCGTGAGACACGGCTGCGCACATGCGGGCGGGGGGGCAGAGATAGTGGTGTAAACAGAAGCGGCTGGCATGGGGACGAACGCTGCAGCATGGCAGGTGTGCACGGAGCCTGCGGGGGCCGCACAGCCATGCAAGCTGTGCCTACACCAATGGACGGGGCGCGGTATGCATGGGGCGCGGCATGCATGGGGCGCGGCATGCATGGGTGCCCGCATGGCAGCCTCGTAGTTGTCCCATTTGCATGGCTTGGCATGGCATGGCACGACACGCTCCAGGCAGGCGCGCATGGACATCTCGGCATGGACATCTCGGCTGGGGGGGGCGCATGCTATTATAGATAACCAGGGTTTATCAGGGAATTCTCAGGGAAGCACGCCACTCACTTCCGCAGCGATTGGATCGAGTCGTGACAGGCGCTTGACGACGGCGTGCCACAGAGCGTGGCGGAATTGAGCTGAAGTGGGG
Source organism: Chlamydomonas sp. UWO 241 (assembly GCA_016618255.1). Lineage (NCBI taxonomy): Eukaryota > Viridiplantae > Chlorophyta > Chlorophyceae > Chlamydomonadales > Chlamydomonadaceae > Chlamydomonas > Chlamydomonas priscui. The sequence continues at coordinate 184,447 of VFSX01000108.1, forward strand.
GCAATGAGAAAGATAAAGCGTCGTGGCCGATGGGCCCGCAGACACTCGTCTCTGGCAGGCGTCCACGCCGATTAGGCCACACGTTTTCCGGAGACCCGTCGGAGGACTTTTTATTTTTCTCTTTTCACACCTGTGTGGCGTGGTTGTCCGCCTGCTTGATTGCCGTTGTGTTACGCTTCGACGACGAAGATTTTGTGCCTTTTTTACCAGGTTGTTGTCCCCCCGTTGTGTTCTGCTTTCGGCGACGACGTGTCACAACTCTCATAACTCCGGTGAAATACTGGTGTTCAAAATACTAGGTATATTGATCAGTAATTTCCTTTTCGGTGTGTGGTGCCGGATTTGGGAGCCAACGCGACTCATTTAAGCTTTCCTTGGGAGCCATGGAGCCGAATTTTCAGTTAAATGGCTCCAGAGTGTTCATTGAAATTCCTGAAGTTTCCGTTTACGAAAATCACTGTACCGTATGCGCGGTTAGCCTTCACGGGGGTAAAAACATAACCTAAATTAATCGTTGGTGGGGGGTCCTTTTCGTCGTTTTCAGTCGATTTGACGTCCAAAATCGCGTTTTTAATGATTTCAGCTTCGCGGCAGGGTAAAAAAAATGATTATTCGCGAAGGCTAACCATTTGTACGGTACTCTATAGGTTTGACAGGTTTTACATGTACGCGCCTGGAGGACCTCAGTTTCGGTGAGTGAATGCCTAGACGACACGTCCAGGGGGGCTCTACTAGCTAGGAGACCCCGCGTGGCCACGCAGCGCGCGCCAGCCTAGTACTATGTACTATTTCTTTGCGTCACAGCGAGGGACGTGGACTGTGCTGCGGGTGAGGGGGGGTGAGGGGGGGAACGAGGTTGTCGCAATTGCAAGGCTGCGACATATCACGCCAGGCATGGCGCTGCCATCAAGTGCGCAGTGGAGGGGCCGCTGGCGGTGCCCCCAAATGTCGAGAGCAGGTTGCAACTTTCTACTACACAAGCAAGTCGGCGGAGCGCAATCTGGCAAAACCCACTACATGTTCAACACGATGACACATAATTCAAGTGTACTGCATCGGCGGCATCCGTGGGCGTCCGCCTGTGTTGGCACACGGCAGCTTTGGTAGCTAGCCTAGTTAGGCAGCTCCCTCAATCCCACGCCCTGAGGGTGCTCGCACGCAGGGTACGCGTACTGTAAACTGTAAACTGGCACACGTCAGCTGGAAAGCAGTCAGTAGCTTCACCAAGCCTGTTCACAACATTCGGCGCGATGTGACACAGCGCTGTGTCCCAAGGCCAAGCGCCAGCTGGCACGTCGTGTGACACGATGTGTACATGTGTGTGCCAACGCTCACGGCCACACACCAGCCGGTGGCCTTCCCTCATGGCGCTGGCTGGCCCTCATCGAGCTTCACCCATTCATTAAACACCCACGCCATCTCCCCCAGCACTCCAGCGCTGTCTCCGGCAGCACAAATGGCGTCGCGGCTCGCGGCATTGGTTTTGCCAAGTGCGTGCAGTGCTCCCAATGCACCCTGCCCTGCGTCAAAGCAAGCTTCGGGCCGCAGCAGCCGCACCATTGGAGTGATGCCACCGGCTGCAATAGTGGTGGCTGCAGTGTCAGCGTACTGAGCAAACCGCCACAGTGCTCCAACTGCACTCTTCTGCACCCGCTCTGGAGACCCAGGCCCCAGCAGCTGCACCAGGAGAGCTCACCCTCACCCAGAGCTCACCAAGTGTTGTGCAGTGTGTGTGTGTTCCTGCTGCTGCCCGGCGGTGACAGTGGTGGTCGAGTGCCGGTGCTGGTGCTGGTGCACCGTGGTGGCGCCTGCAGCGCGCCAGGTGTGTGTGTGTGTGTGTGTGTGTTCCTGCTGCCTGCTGATGGTGGCACCTGCAGCATGCCGTGTGTGTGTGTGTGTGTGTGCACGCACGCGCGCCAAGCACCGCGGAACCCCAAGGAGGCTCACCGTTTTGCGGCGACGACGACACCCCTGCGCGCATGGCATCGGCGCTTACCCCAAACTCCTCAGCTTTCAGCATTCCGCCCCCGCTGCGTGTGTGTGTGTGTGTGTGTGTGTGTGTGTGTGTGTGTGTTCTTGCATGGGGGGGTCAGCTGGTTTTTTTTGCGAATAACGGCTGTGGGCGCAAAACCGCCTCCTTCGTTTGCCTGCGTCCACCAGTGCGGCAGCGGACTAAGCGTGGCGCCGCGGCTGGGAATGGGGCCGTTGGGAGGAAGGGGCCAACTGCTCTGAACTCGGTCACACCTCCTGTTGTAACTTGCTCACACGCCACGCGCTGGGGTCACGCACACTGTGCAGGTGGCCAGCAGGTGTCCATCTCTCCATCCGCCGCCCCAGCGCGATGCTGGCTGGCCTGCGCACACGCTCTGCCGCATCACTCAGTCGCTCGACCCCCGCTATCAGGCGCGCTGCCCCACAACGCACGGCGGGGCCAACATGGCGAGGAGTGCACACCAGAGGTGATCTCGCATTGGCGCGTCGCGGCGTGGCGATGACGCCACGCTGTACCCTGATGACCTGTCGGATGAGCCAAAATAGATCGCACCCCGAATGTCGAATGTTGCCTTGGTGCCTCTCTGCAGGGCTTCGTAATCGTGCGTGGTGGACGCGTGGGCCTGGCGCTAGAGGAGATGGCAGCCGGCAAGGCGGTGAGGAGGCCAGGGGTGCATGCGCCGCATGCATGCATCCCTGCATGCACACACGCTCGCAGACACGCTCGCACACACACACACACATACAAGAACACACGTACACAAGCACAGCGTCAGTACTTCACATATATGCGCGCACACACGGGTACACGTGCGCACACGCACGCAGGTCCTCGTGAAGCGCGGCGAGCCGGTTGCGGGGCCACCTGGGCCCATCATCATCGCCACGCGCAACGACGACCTGCAGGTGTGCGCGTCGGTGTGGGTCTTTGTGTTGTAGGATGCGTGCTGCTTGTGTGTGTGTATGTGTGTGAAAACAAGGTCCCAGCACGCCGCGAAGCGGCGTGAAAATCGGCGAAGCTCCCCCCTCAAACGGGCGCGTCAACACGCACACACACACACACACACACACACACACACACACACACACACACACACACACACACGCACGCGCGCACGCATGCATGCACAGCATTGGCACAACACACAGACACACACATACACACACACACGAGCGCACCTGCAGACACCCACACGCACACACACACACACACACAGGTGTGTGCGCCATGCTGGCCCAGTGCCCACTCCATGCACGCTGCGTGCGCGCGCATGGCACAACGCATAGAGACACGCCACTCTCACAGAAGCACCTAGGAATGCACAGGCAGCGCTGCAGTCGAGTACCATGCGTTGAGGGGCAAAGGGGGAAGCAGGGCTCGGTTCCGTAGACAGTTCCGTAACTATCGGCCCCCTCACACCGCGCCGCATGGGCCCTCCCCAGCCCTGAAATGCGATTGCAACCCAAGCACACAACTTTTGGCGCGATCGACGCGGTGGGGAGGGGAGGAGAGCGAGCACGTCAGCCCGCGTCCCGCGCCCCGCCCGTAGCCTCTCGCGACAGGCCCCTCGCATGCAGCCCCGCATGGGCCCTCCCCAGCCCCTGCAATGCGACTGTTACCCGGATACATAACGCATGGCGTGCGATCGACGCGGTGGGGAGGGGAGGAGAGCGAGCATGTCAGCCCGCGACCCGGTTACCACCTCGAGATTGCCCCCAGATTGCCCCCCCTCTCGCCTGCACGCAGCCCACAAACCCACACCCCCAGCGCTGTCCCATTCCATTTATGCAAATTTATGGCGCGTAAGCGGGGTGCGGAGGGCGACGCAGCGGCGATGTGCCTCAAACGCAGTGGCGGGCTTGGCGCAACACCAAGTTGTGATTAGTGTCCATGATTTGTTTACCCCCTCCCCCCCGCCCCTAGCCCCGCGCATCGCGGTTCGAAAGCCTTAGTCATGAGGTAATGGGCAGGGAGCCCAGTTATTGTGCGTTTTGCAAAACCAACCATATAACGCCCCCTGAGGGGGGGCTTCGCCAATGAAGGTGTGACACCCACACACACACATTCTTCTTCCAAGCACAGGCCATTGTCGACGCCACCCCAGCCGACCGCGAGTCCGACCTCGTGTTCATGCAGAACGGCATATGCTTCAGCCGTGGCTGCACATGGGGTGCCCTGCCAACACACACACACACACACACACACACGCAGGCCATCGTCGACCCCACCCCAGCCGACCGCAAGTCCCACCTCGTGTTCATCCAGAATTTCATGCTGCAGCCGTGGCTGCGCATGGGGTGCCCTGCCAACACACACACACACACACATGCACACACGCACGCAGGCCATCGTCGACGCAACCCCAGCCAACCGCAAGTCCGACCTCGTGTTCATTCAGAACGGCATGCTTCAGCCGTGGCTGGACAAGATCGGGTTCGGCGGCAACACGCAGGTGCTCGTCTACTTTGCGGTTGCCAAGAAGGGAGAGAAGGTGGGCCAGAATGTGAGGTAAGCGCTGCGCCTTTTTGGAATGTCCTGTATCCCATGCTCAGTGGTGCTGCTGCTGCTGCTGCTGCTCCTGCTGCTGCTGCTGCACATCTACTGATGATGGATGTTACAGTCAGGGACACCTCTAAAGGCGTATAAGACCGTGCTCGGCGCGTATGGCCCGAGCACCTTACTGAGATGGCTGGCTGTTGGTGGTAGGGAACCCCAACTCTGTAAAGAGCGTGGGCGCACCCCTAGGTCCCCTACCGCAGCGACAGCAAACGCTTGTTGAAGAACGCATGTGGGGAAACGGAAACGCGAGGCAGGTAAATCGCAATCGCCAAATAGGTGTGTTCCTTGAATTTATACTATGTGACTGCGCAGGCCGCAGGTGTGCCTTATGCTAGTCCCCGCCGCCGCCGTGCCCGCAGCAATCTGCATGCAGGCTCCCTTCCAGCAGCCGCAGGCTCCGCAACAATAGCTCCAGTAGCTCCGCTCCAATTGCATCGTCAACTCCCCAACGAATCAACGCTGTGCTGGCGCGAGGCCCGGCCCCTGTGCTGTGCTGGCGCGAGGCCCGGCCCACACCCTCCGCTGTGCTGGCGCGCGGCCCAGCCCCTATGCTGTGCTGGCGCGAGGCCCGGCCCGCACCCTCCGCTGTGCTGGCGCGAGGCCCGGCCCCTGTGCTGTGCTGGCGCGAGGCCCGGCCCCTGTGCTGTGCTGGCGCGAGGCCCGGCCCGCACCCTCCGCTGTGCTGGCGCGAGGCCCGGCCCCTGTGCTGTGCTGGCGCGAGGCCCGGCCCGCACCCTGTGCTGTGCTGGCGCGAGGCCCGGCCCCTGTGCTGTGCTGGCGCGAGGCCCGGCCCGCACCCTCCGCTGTGCTGGCGCGAGGCCCGGCCCCTGCTGTGCTGGCGCGAGGCCCGGCCCCTGTGCTGTGCTGGCGCGAGGCCCGGCCCGCACCCTGTGCTGTGCTGGCGCGAGGCCCGGCCCGCACCCTCCGCTGTGCTGGCGCGAGGCCCGGCCCCTGTGCTGTGCTGGCGCGAGGCCCGGCCCTGTGCTGTGCTGGCGCGAGGCCCGGCCCGCACCCTGTGCTGTGCTGGCGCGAGGCCCGGCCCGCACCCTCCGCTGTGCTGGCGCGAGGCCCGGCCCCTGTGCTGTGCTGGCGCGAGGCCCGGCCCGCACCCTCCGCTGTGCTGGCGCGAGGCCCGGCCCCTGTGCTGTGCTGGCGCGAGGCTGGCCGGGCCCGGCCCCTGTGCTGTGCTGGCGCGAGGCCCGGCCCCTGTGCTGTGCTGGCGCGAGGCCCGGCCCGCACCCTCCGCTGTGCTGGCGCGAGGCCCGGCCCCTGTGCTGTGCTGGCGCGAGGCCCGGCCCGCACCCTCCGCTGTGCTGGCGCGAGGCCCGGCCCCTGTGCTGTGCTGGCGCGAGGCCCGGCCCGCACCCTGTGCTGTGCTGGCGCGAGGCCCGGCCCCTGTGCTGTGCTGGCGCGAGGCCCGGCCCGCACCCTCCGCTGTGCTGGCGCGAGGCCCGGCCCCTGTGCTGTGCTGGCGCGAGGCCCGGCCCGCACCCTGTGCTGTGCTGGCGCGAGGCCCGGCCCCTGTGCTGTGCTGGCGCGAGGCCCGGCCCGCACCCTGTGCTGTGCTGGCGCGCGGCCCGCACCCCCGCTGCGCTCCATGCATGCGCAACGCTCTTTCCTCCATGCACGTCGCCCATGCGACTCGTCAGCAAATCTCCCCCCCCCCCGCTGTCTCACCATGGGCATGCTGCCCATACTGCCGCCCTCGTTGCATTCCTGGCCATCTGCTCTGCATGCATGGCCGTCAGGGTCGTCATGGTGGCGGCTGTTCCCCCCGGTGTCCGCATGCCCCCGCCTGACGCCGCCCCCGATAGCGCTCCCCAGACCGTTGCATGGTCGGGGGTGCAGCGCGCACGGGGGTTGAGGGTTCGGGCACCACGATGGCGGCTGCCTTCTCCGCTGTCGCTGTCGCTGTCGCCGCTGCTGTGCCTGGTGCTGGTCTGCGCATCAAACATTTCCCGCATATCTGCCCGCATGGCCTGCATCTCTCCCCGCATGGCCTGCATCCCTGCACGCATGGCCTCCATCTCTGCACGCATCCCCTTCACGAGATCCCCCCCCTCTCGCTGCCCTCTCCGCTGCCGCTGCCTCCCCGCTGCCTGGCTGCTGCCCGCCCGCTGCCTCGCCGCCGATCGGTCCGCTGTGGGCGGCGAGGGCGGCGGCTTTCCTGATGCACGCTCTTGTAGGCGGAGGCTGTCGCGCCATCGCCATCGCTTGTTATTTAGAACTGAGCATTAGGCAGATCGAGGTATATAGGGATAAGATGAGCGGGATAAAATACGACTACTATGCGGTCGCCAGGCAGGGAGAGAAGGTGGGTCAGAAATGGTCATGAGAAGGTGACCCGTAATTATTGGTCAACATATTGATTTGTCTGGCCCCTTTGAAAAAGTCGTTTTCCACACTTTCTAGTTCGAAATTCGTGCAATTTCACCCCGCAGCGCCGGCCCGAAGTAGCCAATCTCATTCCGCAAATGCACTTTTGCGGGTTGCGGGTGGCTAACGGAAACACTGCACCCCACCCCACCCACCCACCCGCCTGGCTTCGCCCCATCCCACCCCGCAGCCGTAAGTCTTTGGGGCGCCGCATTGCATTTTGACATCTGACCCCAGTGACTGTGTGCACTCCTATCCTCCCCTCTGTGCCACGGGACCAAGACGCACTTCGCCTCCCACCCAGTTTTTTGCCGGCTCCAGCAACTTTGACCGCTCATACCAGGCACAATACACAGCGGGTATTCATGCAATGCATGTCGTTGTGCTGCTCTCGGCAAGAGCTTTCCAACGCATCGCTCCACGCCCTCACCCACTAAGTGTGGGGTGGTTTTCTGGGAAGTGGGAAATCCGGCTCGGAGCGGTATACGGCTCGCAGGGGAATCACTGCTCCCACCACCAACCTCACACATCCCACAGTCACGCAGCCGACCGACGGCAAGACTGACCCGCAGCTTCTCCTCCCCACACCTCCCCACAGCACCTCCCACACCTTCCACACCACCTCCCCACACCTCCCACACCCACGCAGCCAACTGACGGCAAGACGGACGTCAACCCCACACCCATTCCTCCCACACCTCCCCACACCATCTCCCACACCTCCCACACCACCTCCCACACCCGCGCAGCCGACCGACGGCAAGACGGACGTCAACTGCACACATTCCTCCCACACTTCCCCACACCTCCCACACTGCCTCCCCACACCTCCCACACCGCCTCCCCACACCTCCCAAACACATGCAGCCAATCGACGGCAAGACGGATGTCAAACCCACACGTATTCCTCCCACACTTCGCCGCACCTCCCACACCACCTCCCCACACCCACGCAGCCGCCCGACGGCGAGACGGACGTCAACCTCACACCTCTTCCTCTCCCACACCTCCCCACACCTCCCCACACCTCCCACACCGCCTCCCCACACATCCCACACCCACGCAGCCGACCAACGGCAAGACTGACCCACAGCTTCTCCTACCCACACCTCCCCACACCTCCCACACCTCCCACACCTCCCACACCCGCGCAGCCGACCGACGGCAAGACGGACGTCAATCCAGAGGGCCTCACCGCAGCCAACGGGAAGCACGCGCAGGCGATGGCTGACCTGCTCGCGTCAGGGGGGCTCAGCTGCAAGGTGATCGTTGAGCGCTGCCGTAGTGATGATCTGGGGTCTGGGTCTTGGTCTGGAGTCTGGGTCTAGGTTGGGTTGGGTTGGGTCTCGGCTCCTGCTTGCTCAGGGTTTTAACAAGGGCCGGAGGCCCGTGGGCACTGAACTAATGATGATGATGATGATGACTATGATGATGGGAGTTCACACTCCACCGCAGGTCCTCGCCACCAACTTGATAGCCAATCCAGATCAGCCTCCGTCATTAAACCACCTGTGGAACCACCTCCGGAACCGCCTCCCCAACCACCGCGCAACCCGCCCCACAAACTGCCTCTCATACCACGCTTGCGGACACGCTTGCACGACACAACACGACAGAGTGCTCCAAGAGCATGCTGTAGAAGGAAGCGTCTGTTTTAGCCCCCCCCCCCCACTTCAAACCACCGCCCAAAACGCCTCACAAAATGCCTCTCGAATCGCAACTGCCTCACAAGCCACGCAGATGCTAGAGAACGCCGAGTACTCCAACAGCATGCGTGAAAAGGACGCATCTGGATTGGCCTTCCATATTATCAAACCTCTGTCTCAACCACATTTTGAACCTCCTGTCAAATCGTGCGTGGCTGTAGGTGCTAGACAAGGCCGAATACTCCAAGAGCATGCTGGAGAAGCTGATCTGGATCAGCGTTCTGATGCTGGTCGGTGCCAAGCACAAGGTTACTGTCGGGGAGGTGGAGAGCAAGCAAACGGAGGAGGTGCGACAGGGACGGGGAGGGGGGCATCTGGGACTCATCTGGATGCAGAGGGCGGGGTGGGGGGGATTTTGGGGAGGGAGACGGGAGGGGGGCGAAGCTGGTCTGGATCGATCAGCGCTCTGATGCGTGTCGGTGCCAGGCACAAGGTCACTGGGGGAGAGGTGGAGAGCAATCACACAGAGGAGGTGCGTAGGGGGGGGGTCTCGGGGGGGGGGCGGGGGGGCAAAGCTGATCTCGATCAGCGCTCTGATGCTGGTCAGTGCCCAGCACAAGGTTAGTGTCAGGGAGGTGGAGAGCAAGCAGACGAGGTGTGACGTGGGGCAGAGCGGCCTCGGGGGTGTGGGGGGGCATCATCTGGGTCAATATACGGGGGTGGCCAGGGTGGGGAAGGGAGGAGGACGAAGTTGGTCTGGATCAATCACACACACACACACACACACACACACACACACACGCGCGCGCACACACACACACACGCGCAGGTCAGTGCCCTCATCACCGAGATGGCGCCCGCTGGCAGTGCAGAGCTTGTCACGCACACACACACACACACACACACACACGCACACACATGCGCGCACGCGTGCACACACGCACGCAGGTCAGTGCCGAGATGGCGCCTGTCGGCAGTGCAGAGCTCATCACATACACACACACACACACAGGTCAGTGCCCTCATCACCGAGATGGCGGCCGCTGGCAGCGTGGAGCTCGGCATCACCCTCGACGGTGCGTGCGTGTGCACCCCCCTGCAGGGGCCCCTGGTGTGCACCTGTGTGTGTGTGAGTGTGTGCGTGTGTGTGTGTGTGTGTGTGTGTGTGTGCGTGTGTGTGTGTGTGTGTGTGTGTGTATGTGCATGTATATGTGTGCATGTATATGTGTGTGCACGTGCGTGGGGTGCATTGTGCACGGTGGTCGTGCCAGTTGCAGTAGTGGGGGTGGGGGGGAACCCCAGAGGACCTCACAGAACCCCGCCCCTCCCCTCTCCCCCCTCCCCCTCTCCACCCTTACCTACAAGCGCAACATCTACATATAGGTGGGGCTCCACGCGGCTGCTCTCTGTGGCAAACAATCTACACCGCGTACATGGCCATCATGGCATGTGCTGCATGGCTCGCCTAGTCACTGGACAGCCAAGCCTCGCCCGCTCCACGCATAGACAGATAGACACACCGAAAATCCGTGTAGTTTCATCCAACTCACTAGATTCCAGGAGTTGGAGCTTGCACTCAAGTGGATCCAATTCGCATCTGAAACCAATGCGCAGCTGAAATCCTCGGAGATCTTGGTCCGTCACACCGCTTTTGGCTCCGCTTGCATCTTTCATCGTGCCCCTTAAATCTGCATAAGCGGGTCACAGCTTCGAGTTTGATGTTGGTTATTAAGCACTCGTCGTCGTCGTTTGCAAAACACAACGGGAGAGCCTAGACCCTGAGTAAAAACACAGACCCAAAGCTACTTCTACAGCCAGCGAGGCGCACACCAAACCCCCCAGCACAGTCCCTCGTCGTGACGAACCGCAAAGAAATACTACCCACACGCTTCTGAGAGCCAGGTGCGGGATTGCGAGCCCATGTCCACACTCGACAAACACTGAGGCGGCACGCGCCTTACTCGTTCCCACCTCAACTCCTCCGCCACCCGCGGGGTCCCACACGGCCCGGGGTGCCTCAGCACCATCCCTCTCCCTCCCGCTGACAAAAGTAGCATTGCCCCCCGCTGGAGGATTGCGTAGCGTAAGCGGGTCCTGCAAAGGGGCAAAACCCGTGCCAGAAAAAGTCAGGGACCCTCAAGCCAAGAAACACCCCGGTCTGCCTGGAAAACCCCGGGGAGTACACACATATAGTTAGGCTCCTCCCCACACAAAAGCACTGGACATGGTTGGATACTCGCATATCCCGCCAATTTGGCAGGAAGCACCGCCGCACACCCCGGAGGGTGTGGGCAGTTAAGGACAGACCTCCCTCTCGCAGGAGGGAGCGCGGCCAAGACGTGGCCCCAAAAATGATGAAAAGCCGGGCTGCAACCTCTAACGTTCAAGGGGACTTCTAACTGGGATTTCAACCAGCACACAGGACTTGAAACCTGCCACCCTTAACCTGGCTCTGGGCACATACCCAACCCTTTGTGTTGCACCGAGCATGACTTTGAGCTTGTCGCAGGCCCCCCCTCTTGGGGGGAGGCACAGAAAGACTCGGCGAGGGGCACATCCTAACTAAAATTAGTTAGGGGAAAACCGAAAGACAGGAGGAACAGGACCGGGGGGGGGGCATGTGCCCACCCCCCTCTGAACAGGCCGGGCCTGCACCAACAAAAGCATAAAAAGTATAGGACGGGCGAGAACTGGGCCGGGTATCCCGGCCCACCTGCGGGAGGTCAGGGGTAGGGGGGGGAAGGGGGGGGAGAGTTGGGAGGCTCACCATGCTACAGGGGCCGCCCATGCGGACCGCACCTAGCCTAGACGACGTGACGTGTGACTCTCTCGTGAGCCCATGCGTGAGTTTTCCCGTGGTCGGCAACACCCCAGGGGTCATGCTTGTCCCCCTGACCAAATCACCACACGTCACGTCGTTTCAACCAGATACGGGGCGGCAAACGGCCGCCACCCCTAGCAATGACAAAAACTCCCACCTCTCCCCTGCCCTGACCCAGAGCACGGGTCAGGGCAGGTGGCCGCGCCCCACACCTACAGAGTAGCAGGCATGGGTGGCCGGTTCAGGACCGTGCGCTGCCCCTCCCCCTCAGGCAGGCAGCCGAAAAAGGGGTGGTTGCTCGGGAGCACCCCCCATGTGGCCGGGACGCGGCCGACCCCCACAAAATCCTGGAGGAGGCTCCAGAACTCCGCCGCTGCGCGGCGTCCCGCCACTACCACCGCCGCCGCATCCCCGGCTGGGGTGCGGCCCAGACCGGCCGATGGTGGCCCCAATACGGTTGCCCACATGCAGCGGCGGCCACGCTCCATGGCGTCGACTAAGCACTGCGAGTGATCCCAAAGTGATCCCGAACCCCACAGCAGTCCACGCAAATGCGGGAGCTCTCATGAAGGGCACTTGAGTGTCCTTCATGAAGTAGTGGGAGCCGGGAGGAGGGTGTAGCTTCTTGTTCCTGATTCTTCGGCTGGTGTGCCTTCTACCGTACTCAGAACCAGACAGCCATTGCCTCTGCTGGTGGTATTCCGGCTCTGGTGCGGCTTCTTGATCCAGAATGCTTTACAGGCGTGCAGGAGATAGCGGCGGGTGCGCTCCAAAACGTGGTCGACCTCCATGCTCAGAACCAGGATGACGCTGCCACTCTGCTAACAGACCTCAATCCCAGAGCTATCCCAGCTGTCCTGGGACAGTCCCAGGCCCCGCCTGCTGTCCCAGGACTGTCCCAGGCTGGGATGGTGCTATCCCGGGATTGGGAAGGGGAAACCCCAGCCCGGCAAAACATAGAATCCTTTGGCTCTCCAGCTGGAGAGACACCGCCTTACTGCTTCTCCCCAGCCCCAGAGAGATAATGCCTTACTTGCTGCCCCCAGCCCCAGAGAGATACCTTACTTCTCCCCATTCCTAGGGTGAAGTTACTCGGGCCCAATTCCCCAGATAACCTGCGGGGCACGGCAGCACGTGCAATGGCCAACTTGGCCCACACTCACAACCAGGGTTTTGTCGCTGCCATTCCCCCTCTGGTGCTACTTCTGGGGCCCGACTTCTGTGTTGATGTGTGAGCGGAGGCAGCACGTGCGCTGGCACACCTGGCTGAGCACAATCAGAACCTGGCTGGCATGGTTGCTGCTGGTGCCATTCCTCACCTGATTCTGCTGCTCGCAGCCGACTGCACCGCCGGCCCTACCACATTCACAATGCCTGAGGCGCACCGGCGGCAGTGATCATGACCGCATTTGCAGCAGTGGGAGAGAGTTCCCGATGCACACTCCTTCATGCCAGCTGTCGAGCCAGGCCCCAGCAGCGGCACCAGTGCGGGAATGGCACCAGCAGAAGCAGTGAGCATCACATTCGCAGCGCTGTGAGTGTGATGTGCGCTGACGAGGATACACAGGCAGTGTGCTGCACTCTCCTGCATTTCAGGTGGAGAGACAGCCCCGAGCAGCTTCACGAGTGGAGGGATGGCGCCAGCAGCAGCGATGGCAGCGAGTGTGCCGGGATCCGCACAGGATCCACACAGAGATAAGAGAAGAGAGCGCCTCGAGTGCCTGCTGCTTCTGCGCAGGCCTGGATTCCGCTCCAAGCTTGCGCACCACGTTCTTCAAGTCGCGCCGGGCGGGGACGGGAGGCATCGTGTGCGACGTGTCTCTGCGAGGCAGACAGAGGGGCATCACGGCAGGCAGACAGCGGTGAGCCACGGCAGGCAGACAGCGGTGAGCCACGAGCGGGACGCGACACATGAGGTGCATTGCAGGCCGTGCGTGGAGGCATCGTGTGCGACGGAGGGGGCACACGCAGCGAGTCACATGGGGCGCATGGGGGTGCGCGCTGTGAAGCAGGCTCTGTACGCATGGCCTGTGGGCCTCCATGGTCAGTCCATTTGGCATGGCATGGCACGGCAAGTTGCATCATGCGACCGCATCTCGGCTTGGCTGTGGGGTGCGCATGCGCATCTCGCCTAGGGTTGTGGCAGGTAATTTCAGCGTTGCAGCGCGCCACTCACGTTCGAAGCACTTCGATAATCGACTCGTGGCAGGCGCTAGAGACGACGGGCGCGGCCTAGAGCCGGAGTCGGGCGGACCGAGAAGATAAGGCGTCGTGACCAAGGCACACACCGGATCTAGATACTCGCACAAGTCTCTAGCAGCGCCGTCGTCAACTGTGAGATCAAGTTGTAGCAGTGGCGTGGGTAGCCGCTCGAACTCACTTTTGATGGGAGGGGTCCACGACAAACGATAAACCGCAAGCGTATTCTGATATCTGGCGCATGCGCATGCGCATGCATCGCTCGCCCGATCTTGTGCAAATATCTGCGCTCCCCAGCAGAAGACGCTTCTGCTTCATCTGTCGTTTGGCTGCCTGCAAACCGGCAACGTTAAGATTACACAGCATACACCCGTCGCCCCACTAACCAACACGCGCTGAACGGAACACGACCGCGGCGACGGTCGAGACCATCCCCGCGCACGCGCCACAGCATGTGCCGCGCCGAACCTGTCCTGCATCCCGAGGGTGAGCTACCCTACGGCCGATGCGCCTTTCCGTTTGCCTGGCCCCCTGCCGCCTGCTGCTGCGCGGACGCCGCCGCACCCAGCATGCCCGCGCCGGCGCCGCTCGCCTGCGGTGTATAGCAACGCATACGTCAGTGTTTTCAGGGGTGGATGGTCCTGGGGTTGATGGGGTTGTTTGACGCGTCGCAGGGGAATCATATGGACACGGACACAGGGTGCATCTACCTGCTCGCCTGCAGCAGCCTGCAGTGCCCCAACCGTGACCCCCCCCACCCTTCTCCCCTCCTCCCCTGACACCTCTCCCCTGCACCCCAACCAGCTCGTACCTGCAGCAGTGCCACCTCCTGCTGGATCATCGCCAGCTCTCAGGCATCCCCTACTGAACCCCCCTGAACCCCAACCCCTCCCCTGACTGAATCCTGAACTCCAGCCCCTTCTACCAGATAGATCACACCTGCAGCAGCGCCACCTCCTGCTGGATCATCGCTCCCAGTTATCCCCTGCTGACTCAAACTTGTGATGAACCCCAACCCCCCTCCCCTGAACCCCAAACCCTGAACCCCTCCACCCTGTGCCTGCTGTATACTAAGAACAGCCCTTCAGCTCCCACCTGCAGCAGCGCAACCTCCTGCTGGATCATTGCCAGCTCCCAGTCATCATCGCCGCTGAACGGGTCGTCGCCGTCAAACGGACTGGCGCCGCTGCCCGCAACAGCCGCAACAGGCGGCGGGCTGTACACCTGCGCATATGTGTGCGTGTGTGTGTGCGTGTGTGTGTGCGCTCAACGCACCGCCGCCAACCGCAGCAGGCGGCGGGCTTTACACCTGCGCATGTGTGTGTGTGTGTGTGTGTGTGTGTGTGTGTGTGTGCGTGTGTGCGCTGAACGCACCGCCGCCGACCGCAACAGGCGGCGGGCTTTACACCTGCGCGTATGTGTGTGTGTGTGTGTGTAAGTGTGTGTGTGCGTGTGTGTGTGCGCGCTGAACGCACCGCCGGCGGGCTTTACCCCTGCACCCGTGTGTGTGTGTGTGTGTACGTGTGTGTGTGTGTGTGTGTGTGTGTTCGCTCGTGTGTGTGTGTGTGTGCGCTCGTGTGTGGGTGTGCGCGTGTGTGCGTGCACGGGGGGGGGGGCACAGTCACATACAACAGAGAGGTTGATATAGGCCGTACATGGCGGTGCACTTGTGGGGTGGACACACCTTCCCTGCGTGTCCACTCAATCGACGACTGGCAGCGCAGCTGCTATCTGCATGGGACTTCTCAGGAATGAAGTGCGCAAGCACAAGTCTAATATGGTACACGTCTAATATGGCGCAAAATCGACCACGCACACCTGCACCAGCGCAAGGTCCGCCAAGCTCAGCAGGCGCCACAAGCACACACAAACACACATAGTCGGGGTTGACATGCGCACCGTGCGGGACAAGTGCCGTCGTGCGGTGTGCGTGGGTCCTCACACACACACACACACACGCACACACACACACACAACCACACACACCTGCATCGGCACCGGAGCCGCGACCGCGCTCGCGCCGCGTGAGCCCACGTACGGCGACTTGGATGGCGGTGCAGCGGAGGCCGCGCCGCCACCGGGCGTGGGTGCGGCGCGGTGCAGCGTGGCGCCGTCGCCTGCCCCGACGCCGCTCATCCCGAGGCTCGCGAGCGAGAAGCCCACCGAGGGCACGTGCTCCAGCGCAGACGTGCTCACGGGAAGGGACGGCGCGCGGCCGAAGCCGCCGTTGGCGTCGCCGCCGCCGCCGCCGCCGCCCCCGCGCGGCAGTGTGGCTTCGATCGTGAATCCACCGATGCCAAAGCTGGCGGCCGTGACCAGCGCGCGCGCGCGCGCGTCGGCCGACGCTTGCTCCATCGCGGCAGCGGACTCAAGCTGGGCCTGCACGGTGTGTGTGCGTGTGTGCTTGCACAAGTGTGCGTGTGTGCTTGTATACGTGTGCGTATGTGCGTGTGTGCTCGTGTGTGTGTGCTCGTGTATGTGTGCGTGTGTGCTTGTGTGTGTATGCGAGTGTGTGCAGAGGGGGGGGGGGACACTTGCGACCACAGTGTTGCACGCACGGTGGGTGCTGCGGGGAGTTTGTTCCCCACACTCGTGCCACATCACAGTGCGCACAGTTATCTCCGCTCCCTCCCTCCCTGTCCACCCTCTCTCGCTCCCTTCTCCATACCCTACTCCCTCAACTCTTTCCCTCCCTCCCTCCCTCAGCCCCCTCCCTCTACTCTTTCCCTCTGCCCCCTCCCTCCCTAGACCCCCTGATCTCCTCCACTCCCTCTGCTCATCTCAAGCGACGCCCCGCACGCCTCTGCTCCCTCTCTCCCTCCCTATTTTCTCCCCCCCCCCCCCCCGCTCCCCCCCTCCCCTCCTCCCCCCCTCCCTCCCTCAGCTCCCTCTCTCCCTCCCTATTTTATCCCCTCCCTCCCCTCCCCTCCCCCCCCTTCCCCTCCCCCCCTCCGCTCCCCCCCCTCCCTCCCCCCTCCCTCTCTCAGCTCCTCTGCCTCCCTCTGCTCTGCTCCCTCCCACCTCATACCCGCTGATCTCATCCACACTCTCCCCCCCTCCCTCCCACCCTCTGTCCACCTCAAGCGACGCCTCGCACGCCTCTGCTGCCTCCCTCTTCCCCCTCCGTCTGCCCCTCCTTCCCTCCCTCCTCCCTCTCTTCCAAATCCCTCCCTCCCAAGTCCCTCTACTCCACTCCCTAAGCCCACCTCAAGCGACGCCCCGCACGCCTCGGCTCCCTCCCTCTGCCCCTCCTACTTACTCCCTCTGTCCCCTACCCCAGCCTCCCTCCCTCCCTCCTCCCTCTCATCTAAATCCCCCACTCCCAAGTCCCTGAGCTCCACTCCCTCTGCTCACCTCCAGGAACGCCTCGCACGCCTCAGCTCCCTCTCTCTCCCCCTCCTACCTACTCCCTCTGCCCCCTCCCTCAGGCCCCCTCCCTCCCTCCTCCCTCTCATCCATATCCCTCACTCCCAAGTCCCTCACCTCAAGCGACGCCCCGCACGCCTCGACTCCCTCCCTCTGCCCCGCCTTCCCTCCTTGTCCCTGTCATTAAATCCCTCACTCCCAAGTCCCTGAGCTCCGCTCCCTCTGCACGCCCCTGCTCCCTACCTCGCCCCCTCCCACTCCCTCCCTCAGCCCCCCTCCCTCCCTCCTCCATCTCATCCGAATTCCCCACTCCCAAGTCCCTCTGCCCACCTCGAGCGACGCCTCGCACGCCTCGGCATTCACGAGCTGTAGCAGAAGAGGGCTCAGAGTCGCCTGCACGTGTGTGTGTGTTTGGTTGTGTGTGTGTCGGGCGGCAGCAGCAGCGTGGTGTGAAGTGTGTGTGGGGTGTGTCGTGACAGCAGTGTGGGGCAGTTTCATTGAGGCAGGGTGAGTGAGTGTGACAGGCGGTCCTGCCAGCAGCCTTGGAGCTGGGATTGAGAGCGCCCTCTCTCACGCCCTCTCGCAAACACAGGCAAGCACACACACACACACACGCACGCACGCACACGCGCGCGCGCACGTGCGCGCACACACACACACGTGCTCACACGCACACACACACACCACACACTCACACACACACACACACAGACAGACACACACAGACAAACATTCACAAATGCACACACACACACACATGCACCCTGTGCAGCTTTGCCAGCTGCTGCTGGTTGACTGCCGCCTTGGCGGACAGCAGGAACAGCACACACGCACACACACGCACACACACACACACACGCACACACGCACACCCTGTGCAGCTCTGGCAGCACCTGCTAGTTGGCTGCCGCCTTGGCGGACAGCAGGAACCGCACACCCACACGCACACACACACACACACGCACACACACACACGCGCACACACACACACACACACACACACACACACGCACCCGGTGCAGCTTTGCCAGCAGCTGCTGGTTGGCTGCCGCTTTTGCTGACAGCAGGAACAGCATCCACGCGGCCTGAAGCTT
>VFSX01000108.1:205000-207500 GCA_016618255.1 Chlamydomonas sp. UWO 241
TGCGTGTATGTGTGTGCGTGTGTGCGTATGTGTTTGTACAGCCAGTTGTCTCCACTGCCGTCGCGCCATGGGAAGGAGGGAGTAGAAGCCGGCTGGGTGCCGGGCCTGCCGCCATCGCCTGTGTGTGTGTGCGCGTGTGTGTGATGGGGAGAGAGTGTGTGTGTGTGTGTGTGTGTGTGTGTGTGTGTGTGTGTGTGTGTGTGCACATCCAGTTGTCATAGGCTGGCGCAGCGCCAAAGGAAAGAGGGAGTGGAAGCCGGCTGGGTGCCGGGCCTGCCGCCATCGCCTGCGTGTGTGTGTGTGCGTGCGTCACAGGGAGAGAGAGAGAGTGTGTGTGTGTACGCCGAGTCCCAGCTGAAGACCGTTCCACCGGAGTCCCAGCTGAAGACCGTCCCCGAGCTTGCTGTGATACTAGCCCGCAGGGGGTGGCTCACCCTCGCGAGGTTCCCACGCCTGTGGAATGGTATTTGCAGAGAGATGGCAGCCAATGCGGGAGCAGCCAGCCAACAAAGTAGATAATGATGATGATGGTGGCCACAGTCAGCAAGCCTTCAGTCAGCAAGCCTTTAGTAAGATGCCAGTGCCTCAGAGGCAACCCCCCCACCCCCCCAAACCAAGGATACTATCCACTCGATTCAGGCGCTGGTCGGTCACCCGCTATTCGAAAGACATCCCAGTGCACGGGTCAGACCTCGTAACAATTGCCGGGGCGTACTGCTGTTAGTAGTACAGGCATTGCCGGTGCATGTGGACGGCCTCATGTAACGCTTGGTTGGTTGGTTGGTTGGTTGGTTGTGTGCACAGCCAGTCGTCATAGGCTGGCGCCGCGCCATGGAAAAGAGGGAGCAGAAGCCGGCTGGGTGCCGGGCCTGCCGCCATCGCCTGCGTGTGTGTGCGCGTGTGTGTCATAGGGAGAGAGAGTGCGTGTGCATGCGTGTATGTGCAGCCAGTTGTCATATGCCGTCGCGCCATGGGAAAGACGGAGCAGGGGCCGGCTGGGTGCCGGGCCGGCCGCCATCGCCTGCGTGTGTGTGTTCGCAGGTGTGTGTGCGTCAGAGAGAGAGAGAGAGAGAGTGTGTGTGTGTGTGTGTGTGTGCACAGCGAGTTGTCAAATGCTGGCGCCGCGCCATGGTGAAGAGAAGGCAGGGGCTGGCTGGGCGCCGGGCTGCCGCCATCGCCTGCGTGCGTGTGTTTGTGTGATATATCGAGAGTGTGTGTGTGTGTGCGTGTGCGTGTGAGCATGTGTGTGCGTGTGTGTGAGAACGAGTGTGTGTGTGTGTGTGTGTGTGTGTTGACTCCAATGACCACACTGCCGTCACCTGCGTACGTGTGCACGTGTGTGGGGGGGAGAGCGTGTGTGTGTGTGAGTGTGTGTGCAAGAGTGAGTTGTCATAGGTGGCAGCAGCGCCATGGTGGGGGCACGCTAGCTGAAGCAATCCGTGCGGCTGTGGTGCGCACCAGGCATGCAGCGGCCCAGACGGTGCGCTCGCACGCAACGACATCTGCGCTTGCGGCGCCTGACCACCACCATTGGAAGTACTAGCTGGCGCATTATACGCCACACTGTCTGTGTGGGTGCGTCCCACCAGGGCACCGTCCGTGAATTGGTGTCTGCTCTGATGTTTGCGCACCTGGCAGCGGCCCTGAGGGCGTGCTCGCAAGCGGCAAAATCTGCGCGTCAGGCGCCTGCCCACCACCCACCATTGGGAGGCACTAGCTGGGGAATTCTACGTCACTTTCTGTGTGGGTGCGTCCCACCAGGGCACCGCCCGAGGTGTCGGTGTTTGCTCTGATGCTGCTCTGATGTGAGAACCGTGTGTGTCGTAAATCTTCAAGGTTCGCCACAACGGGGGACTGTGCTGGGGGGAGGGGGGGGGGGGTAGACGCGCCTCGCTGGCTTTAGCCTTTTGGGGTCCTATGTTTTTACTCAGGGTCTAGGCGCTCCCGTTGTGCCACACCTTCGACGACGACTGACGTTTGCGCACCTGGCAGCGGCCCCGAGGGCGCGCTCGCGAGCGACGACATCTGCGCGTCCGGCGCAAACGGCGGCAGGCTGTCCTCCCCTGCAGAGAACGCCGACGCCAGCGAGAAAGCCGAGACCTCGCCGCCCTGGCTGCCAGTCTCGCTCATGCGCGGCGCCTGCTGAGGCTGCTGCGGCGACTGCTGCGCCTGCTGCTGCTGCGCCTGCGCCTGCTGCTGCGCCTGCTGCTGCGCCTGCTGCTGCTGCAGCCCCGCGAACGTCCCTCCGGAAGTTGTGGGCGGCAGCATGCTGCTCGCGCGCCGCGCCGCGCCCGTGCGGAGAGCCATAGCGGCCGCCGCCTGCACCCATACGCGAGGGTTGTGGTGGTGGCGGTGGTGAAAACACGGGCTTCGAATAGTCAGAATAGCGGCGTTGGAGAGCTTCAGGCAGAGCACAACCTATGGAATACCCCCAGTGATTTCCTTTTTGGCTCTGCACATCATTTGGCTGTATTCCGGCTGTACTTTGACCTTGCACAAA
>VFSX01000108.1:212500-222500 GCA_016618255.1 Chlamydomonas sp. UWO 241
GTGCCATTAATGCTTAAGCAAGGAAACGCTTTTGATGTTTTTCATTGATTTAGATAATTCAAAACGCACCTCGGCGGTGGCGCGACGCTACGCTGCCGCACGCAGCCAGCTGGTTGCTGGGGCAGTCCTGGACGAGACGTGCGACAGCCTGCGGCAGCAGTGTTTTTTGTCAGTTTTTTCAACGGTTTTAAACAGGTTTTTTTGAAGGCATTAGCAGGTCGCGGTTAGAGAAGCTGGTTGCTGGGGCAGTCCTGGGCGAGGCGCGCGACGGCCTGCGCACAGCAGTGGTTTCGGCAGAAAGTTTACAAGGGTTGTGGGTGTTGAGAGGTAGCCAGGGGTGGGGTTTGAAGGCAGTTACACGCAGCCAGGTGGCAGCCAGCTGGTTGCTGGGGAATTCCTGGAAAAGGCGTGCGACGGCCTGCGTGCAGGAGTATTTTTGAGATTGTTAAAATGTTCAAAACAGGTTTTTGAAGGCATTAGCAGACAGACTTAGAGGGGCTGGTTGTTGGGGCAGTCTTGGACGAGGCGCGCAACGGCCTGCGCAGCAAGGGGTAAAGGGTTCACTTTGTTTAGTGTGTTGTGGGTTTCGAAACGTTCTCAAAGGTTTTTGACACACACACACACACGCACACACACACGCACGCACGCACGCACACACACACACACACAGACAAAAACGCAGACCTGCGCTGCCGCCGCCACCACGTCCGTCAGCCCCGCCGCACGCAGCGACGCTTTGGGGGACGGAAGGCCGCCCGCGCGCCGCAGCAGGCGGTGCAGCAGGCGCAGCGTTCCAGTGTCGCGCGCGCGCTCCTGCAAACACCATGGATGTTGTTTTGGGGGGTCGGGGTGAAGGGGGGTATCAATGGCGGGCGCAGCAGGCAGTGCAGCAGGCACAGCGTGCCGGTGTCGCACGCGCGCTTCTGCAAGAAGTTGTGGGGTTGGGGGTTAAGGCGATCCAGAGCATCAGCAGGTACCCAGGGCAAGACCTCTCAGCAGCGGCGGCAGCAGCAGCGGCAGCTGCCGCCACTGCGGCTGAAACAAAACAACTGAAAACTGTCTCAATCTGACGAATTTGAGCCCCGAAACGCTTAACGCGTACCCAGGCAGCACATCAGCAGCACATTAGCAGGTAGGCACATCAGCAGTTCATTAGCAGGCGCAGCACATCAGCAGATGCAGCGGGCGGTGCAGGGACCGCAGCAGTGCCGCGCGCTCCTGAGCAGAGGACGAGAGGGAGGGGGTACGTGCGAGCGTGGGCAGATGGGGGAGTGGGGAATAGTTAAGGTGGAGGTGTTTCTTCGGGTGTACGTACCCTAAGTCCACACCCAAGTGCTTTGGCTCGTGGAATCCCACCAGCGCACTGCATAGCTGTAGCAGCGACCGCAGCACACACACACACACACACACACCTGGTTGGGCCCGTGGAACTCCACCAGTGCGCCGCACAGCTGCAGCAGCGGCAGCAGCACCTTGGCTTGACTGCGTGCGACGCCCAGCCCCGCGCCCTCCACCGCCGTGGCATGCTGTGCCAACGCGGCGGCAGCCGCCGACAGTGGCGCTGCGTGCGGTGGTGCAGGTGATACTAATGAGTGGTTTCTCACACTGTACCATACATGGGGGCGGATATGTGGAGAACGTGCCCCGCGCTCTCCACCGCTGCAGCTTGGAGTGCTAGAGCGGCGGCGGCCGCCGATGGTGGCGCTGCGTGTTGTAGTTTGTTGCGTGTTTGTGCGTATTGCTGTTGTTGTTGTTGTTGTTTGTCGTGTGTTTGTGCGTATTGTTGTTGTGGTGGTGCAGAGGTCGTCATCAGTAGTGGTGTCACGGGTCCGGAAGCTGGAGCACACACACACACACACACACACCACACACACACACCACACACACACCAAACCACCCACCCACCATGTTGCTCGGGCGCCCTCTCCTCGCCCTCGCCCTCTCCTCCCTTGCCCTCTCCCTCGCCCTCTCCACCACCAACGACAGCCTGTCCACCTACTCCCACCCACCCCCCTCCCCCCAACTGCCCACCCCGCACACTTACCATGCTGTTCAGGCGCCTCTTCTCCCTCTGCCTTGCCCTCTCCCTCGCCCTCTCCACCACCAACGACAAGCCAACCGACTCCCATCCACCCTCCTCCCCCCAACAGCCCACCCACCAGGCTGATCGGGCGCCTCTTCTCCCTCTGCCTTGCCCTCTCCCTCGCCCTCTCCACCACCAACGACAGGTCCACCGATGCACGACTCAAGCAGCTCTGCGATCGCCTCGGCGGCGCCCTCATCTGCCAGCACAGCCTGAAAGGTGAGCGTGGGGGCGCATGGTGTGAAGGCAGGGATCGGGATTTCATGGCTTGTGATTTGGTGTTGAGAGTTGAGGGTTAAGGACTCCAGCGCTCGGCGATCGCCTCGGCCACGCCCTCACCAGCAAGCACTGACCCAGAGTAGTGTGTGTGTGTGTGTGTGTGGTGGTGGTGGCGGGCTTGAGGTTCGGGGGTAGAAGGCAATGTGTGTGGGGAGGGGTATGTGGGGTGTGCAGTGGGGGGGGGGGGGGGGGTTGACTGCACCAGCTTGGTGATCGCCTCCGTTAAACCTCGCAGCGCCAGCGACGCGATTTGTTTTTAAATGTTCAGTATGCTTCTCCAAACAAACAAACATTAAAAAACCCCATCAAGGCCCACCTGGTTGAGGTGGTGTGACTGCACCAGCTTGGTGAGCGCGCGCAGCGCCAGCGACGCGATTATTTTTTAAATGTTCAGTATGGTTCTCCAAACAAAACAGACATTAAAACCCTCCATCAAGGCCCACCTGGTTGAGGTGGTTTGACTGCACCAGCTCGGTGAGCGCGCGCAGCGCCAGCGATGCAACGTTCTCGTTGGTCACCGCGCACGCGTTGGCGATGGAGAGCAGCAGCGGCAGGAAGCCACCCTGGCGACAGCTGTTCTTCACAAACGAGTTCTTCTGGGCGAGCGCCATGAGCAGGTCGAACGCCGACAGCGTGAGCCCGCCGTGCCAGCTCGAGATGAGCTCGTAGCACGTGTAGAGGCCGCCGCCCCTGTGCGGAGGAGCAAAAAACAGCAGAGCAGGGGTAGGGCAGGGTCAGAGTGAGACCGCCGTGCCAGCTCGAGATGAGCTTGTGGCACGTGTAGAGGCCGCCGCCCCTGTGCGGAGGATCGAAAAAACAGCAGAGCAGGGCAGGGCAGGACGGGGACGGCGTTGGTTGATAGAGTAGGAGTATGCACGCTAGAGAGTGACCTCGTGGCACGTGTCGAGGCCGCCGCCCCTGCGAGTTTCTAGACACACAGCCCAGCACAGCACGGCGGGGCAGGGACGGCGTTGGTGGCGTATGCAAGCTAGAGATGAGCTCGTAGCCCGTGTAGAGGCCGCCCCCTGAGCTGATGAGGAAAAAACAGCAGAGCAGGGCAGGGCGGGGCAGGGTCAGCGGCTGATGGCGTGTGCCATATAAACATGAGTTCATTCATGTATGCCGCACTCATGATACGCCAAAGCTCCTCTAGGATCTCCCCCCCCCCTACCTCGATGCCACGTCGCCCTGCATGCCAAAGTCGCCCCACGAGAGGACCCATCAAAACCGCACAGCTCACGCCACGCACCACACGCCACCTCTCTCGCCACCTCTCTCGCCGGAATCGGTATGCCAAAGTCTCCCACACGCGCATCACATATCCTCACCGCGACGCCACGTCGCTCTGCATGTCAAAGTCGCCCCACGCGAGGACCTGCCACACGTCAACACATCACTCATCACTCCTTTCAGCCCAAGGTTCTTCCCCACCGCACGCCACACACCCTCACACGCATCGCACACGCCACACACACCTACCTTGATGCCACGTCGCTCTGCATGTCACAGTCGCCCCATGCGAGGACCCAGAAAAATCACAGCACATCACACGCCATGCCGCACGCGTCAACACGTCACTCATCACACGTCAAAGCTCCCTGAGGACCCCCCCCCCCTACCTCGATGCCACGTCGCTCTGCATGTCGAAGTCGCCCCACGCGAGGACCTGGAGCGCGGCGGACGCAATGCCAGTGTGCCTGGGGCATGGGGGGGATGGGGGAGGGGGGGTAACTATTTAGCGAGGCCTGTGGGTCTTTGCTTAGGGCCAAGGAAGGGCCAGGGAATGCCAGGAAAGGGCACGCGGGGACCTGCAGAGCGGCGGACGCGACACCAGTGTGCCTGTGGCATGGAGGGATGGGGGGGGTGCCTATTTAGCGAGGCCTGTGGGTCTTTGCTTAGGGCCAGGGAAGGGAGGACCTGAGGACCTGCAGCGCAGCGGGCGCTCTGCCTGTGTGCCTGTGGAAGCAGGTGTGAGGATGGGCTGGAGTTGGGGCGGTGCGAGTCGAAAATGAAGATGAAGGTCACAAAGGGACCCCACCAGCACCCTACTCGCGTGTGCAGTCGCACCAACCTACCGGCCGGTGCGCGTTCGCAGCGCCGCGTTGGACCCCCCCCCCCCATACACACACACACACACACACACACACGAGAAGACTTAATAAACAAAAGCCTAGTCAACAGGTAGAACAGCCCCCCTCCCCCCGGCGCCTGTGTGTCTGCGTACCTCCCAACCGGTGTGCGAGCGCCTACAGCACCACGTTAGCCCCCCCCCCACACACACACACACAAGAAGACTTTATGAACAAAATCCTAGTCAACGGATCCTCCCCCCCTCCCCCGTGTCTGTGTACGTGCACCTCCCAACCGGCCGGTGTGCGAGCGTGTGCAGCACCGCGTTGCACCCTTCACAAACATACACGTGGGGTCCTACAACGCCCCAAAACAAAAGCCTACGTTGCGGGTAGGACATGCACACACACGCACGCACACACACACACACACACACAAACACACACACACACACACACACACACACAAACACACACGTCCGTTCCCTCACCTCCCAACCGGCCGGTGTGCGAGCGTCCTCAGCACCACGTTGAGCCCCCCCCCCCCACACACACGAGAAGACTTGATCAACAAAAGCCTGGTCAACGGGCATACCAGCCCCCACCCCCCCCGTGCCTGTGTGTCTGCGCACCTCCCAACCGGCCGGTGCGCCGCTGCGAACGCTCGCGCACCATGTGCTGAGCCCACACCCGCCCACCCAAAAACCCCACCACTACGCAGACACACACAGGTGTGTGTGTGTGTGTGCCAAAACGCAAAAATAAACAAGCAAGAGTCAAGGAAAGGAAAAACAACTCATGTGTGTCCTTCCGGGCACCTGCCAACTTGAGCCCACCACAAACATACACGTGGGGTCCAAAACAAGAAATTAAGTCACTGGTAGGACAAGCGCGCGCGCACACACACACACACACACACACACACACGTGTCACCTCCCAACCGGCCGGTGTGCGAGCGTCCTCAGCACCACGTTGAGCCCCCCGCACGCAAGCACGCGTGCCTTGGCGTCTGGCGTGCCGTGCACAAGCAGCTGGTAGCACAGCATGCACTGGCCTGAGGGGGGTGGGGTGCGATGAGAGGACGCACGCCAGTCTCATTCGATGCTGATGGACGTTGCAGTCGCGGACACCTCTACAGGCGTGTGTACGAGCACGTGCGCCTTGGCGTCTGGCGTGCCGTGCACCAGTAGCTGGTAGCACAAGCGTGCACTGGCCTGCAGGGTATGTGTGTATGTGAGTGGATGCACGCCAGTCTAATTCAGAGAGCCCCTAGCTGGAAATTGTCCAGTGCACGCATTCGTCAGCCTAACCCCTCATCCTCAACCTGTAAGAGCAGCCCCCTCCTCCCCATCCCTCCGCACCTGCTGCCACGCCCACATGCAGCATGGGGCCGTCCGCAACCTGAGGGCCCCTCGCAAGCAGGCCTGCTCCAAACACACACACACACACACACACACACACAAACCCGCTGCCACGCCCACACGCAGCATGGGGCCGTCCGCAACCTGAGGGCCCCTCGCAAGCAGGCCTGCTCCAAACACACACACACACACACACACACACACAAACCCGCTGCCACGCCCACACGCAGCATGGGGCCGTCCGCAACCTGAGGGCCCCTCGCAAGCAGGCCTGCTCCAAACACACACACACACACACACACACACACACCTGCTGCCACGCCCACATGCAGCATGGGGCCGTCCGCAACCTGAGGGCCCCTCGTAAGCAGGCCTGCTCCAAACACACACACACACACAAACACACACACCTGCTGCCACGCCCACATGCAGCATGGGGTCGTCCGCAACCTGAGGGCCCCTTGCAAGCAGGCCTGCTGCAAACAAACACACACACACACACACACACTCACCTGCTGCCACGCCCACATGCAGCATGGGCGCGTCAGCAATCTGAGTGCCCCTCGCAAGCAGGCCTGCTCCAACAACCGCGCGACGCGCGCCATCGCTGCACTCGCACAGAGCAGCAAGAAGGGACAGGCCGGCGGCGTAGCTGCGTGCGTGTGTGTGTGTGTGTGCGTGTGTGCGCGCGTGTGTGAGTGTGTGTGTGTGTGTGTGTGTGTGCGTGTGTGCGTGTGCCATCGCTGCACTCGCACAGAGCGGCCAAACGGGACAGGCCGGGAGCATAACTGCATGTGTGCGTCAGGGGAGGGGGGATTGTGTAAGCGTGTGCGTGTGCTGTGTGTGGGTCCCTGACCTCACGGGCCACCCTCGTAGTGGCAGTTGCTGAAGTTGTAGTTGAACCGTAGTAATCAGAGGATTTGGTCAAACTCAGTTTGGTAATTGAAGGCGCGCCATTTGGTAAATTTAACAAAATGAGTTTTACCAAATCCTCTGATCAGTACGGTAGTTGTAGTAGCAGGCGAGGATCATGGCCAAATAACTGAGTACAGAAGCAGGCCCCTAGCACTCAACATGTGGCCTGCAGCTGTGCGCAGTAGCTGCAATCAACCAACACAGAGGAACCGAATCAATCCCCTCAGATTAAAAACAGCCTGTGACAGACTCGAGTGTGACTCAAGCGTGACTTAAGTGCGACTCAAGTGTGACTCAAGTGTGACTCAAGTGTGGCTGAAGTGCAACTCAAAGACGGCACTCACGTGTCTGGCCCATAGCTGTTCGTGCTCAGCATGAGTGCAATCTGCTTGATGTCAATAACTCACAAACTTATCCAACCTCTTTGATCAAAACACACAAGTGTGGCTCAAGTGTGACCAACTCACGTGTCTGGCCCGTAGCTGTTGCGCCTCAGCAGGTCTGCAATCAGTTTGATGCCACCGAGTGCAACGATGCTGTCCTGGTTGCCAGCGCTCCCGGGCAGGCACACAGCCAGCGTGGCCATGCAGGCGACAGAAACCTACGTGGTGTGTGTGCGTGTGTGTGTGTGCTTGTGTGTGCGTGCGCATGCGTGTGTGCCTGTGTGTGTGTGTGTGTGTGTGTGTGTGCGTTACCAGGCAGGCACACAGCCAGAGTGGCCATGCAGGCGACATATACCAACGTGGTCGATCGCACGGTCCGTCGGACGCCTTTGATGTCGAATGTGTGTGTGCGTGTGTGTGAGTGTGTGTGTGTGCACACACTCTTGACACACACATGTGCCCCCCCCCCCCCCCCCCCCACACACTGCTCCTCTGCATCCAGCAGCCCCACCGCAACGCCTACGCGTGCAGCGCCACACACGCACACACACACAAACCTGCTCTTACACATTCTGCAGCCCCACCGCAACGATCACGCACAACACACCATCACACACACACTGACCCACCCACCCCCACACACACCTGCTCATCTGCATCCAGCAGCCCCACCGCAACGTTTACACGTAAAACCTCACACCCACACCCACCCACACCCACCCACACACCCACACCCACACCCACACCTGCTCCTCTGCATCCAGCAGCCCCACCGAAACTCCCACGCGCACAGCGCCGTCCGGCCCAACATCGCCACCGCCGTCCCCTGCTCCTGGTCCGCCACCGAGTGAGAGGCGCATGAGGGCGACGAGAGGGTCCAGCAGTCCGACCTGTTGCAGGCAGCAGCAGCAGCAGAGCGGGTGTGAAGTTGGTGTGTGCAGCAGCAGCAGCAGCAGCAGCTTGGGTGGTTGAGGTGTGCAGCAGCAGCAGCAGCAGCAGCAGCACCTGGAGTGGTTGAGGTGCGTAGCAGCAGCAAGAGCAGCAGCGGCAGCATTGGGTATTATTGTTTGGTTTGGGCTTCAGTTTGGGAGGTCACCAAGTGAGAGGCACATGAGGGCGACGAGAGGCTCAAGGAGACCAACCTGTCGCAGGCAGCAGCAGCAGCAGCAGATCGGGTTTGGTTTGGATGTGCAGCAGCAGCAGGGTGTGTGGGGTGTGGAGCAGCAGCAGCAGCAGCAGCAGACGGTTCGGCTTGGTTATGGTTGAAGTGGGGGGGGGGGGCTAGGTGACCGAGCAAGAGGCGCATGAGGGCGACGAGAGGCTCCAGCAGTCCCGACCTGTTGAGCGCAGCACCAGCAGCAGACGTTGGTTAGGGTGTTTCAAGGTTTGTGTGTGTGTGTGTGTGTGTGTGTGTGTGTGTGTGTGTGTGTGTGCGTGTGAGAGAGAGGGGTGATGGGGGTGCAAGGTGACCCAGCGACCGGCGGATCAGGGCGTCGAGAGGCCCCAGGAGTCCGACCTGTTGCAACCATCAGCGAGTTTTGGCAGGGTGCAAAGCTGCAGCAGCAGCAGCAGCAGTAGCAGCAGCAGCAGCAGGCGGTGCAGCTTGGTTGGGGCTTCAGTTCCGGAGATGACCGAGGGAGGGGTGCACCGGGGCGCATCAGGGCGAAGAGAGGCTCCAGCATACCAACCTGTGGTAGTGCAGTGCGGGTTGCCTTTCGGGTGCAGGTTTGAGGGCAATCTGATGGCGGCCAAGACAGGGATAGGGATAGAGAGGCGGTAATTTTGTTATGTGCAGACTGTAATATCCATCATCATGTGCTGCTGGCAGCCATTTGATTGCGTGATGCCCCGTGATGCCCCGTGATTGCTTGATGGTCTGACGATCCAATCAGATAGCGCTCGTCAAGAGCTTGAACACGACTTATATTTGACGGTCAGCAGTCAACGGGACGTTGTCCACCAGGAACCAAAAACTACAAATCCCGAAGAAACTCACTGTAGAGGGTTCAGGGGGTCATAATTCGGGGTTCGCGCAGGCAGGCAGAGAATGAGACACCATGTGGTCTTAATCATGTGGAGTTGGTCATCTAGGTTCGTACCTCCCTCGCCAGCAGCCTGTTTGCTGTGTTTCCATCGACGCAGCGCGTGATGGCACCACACAGCGGCGCAGGCAGGCAGACAGAGACACGATGACATCGCATCTATGAGGATCAGCTCCCCACCTCCCCCGACTCGGGTTCTCACATCGCGCACCAGCAGCCTGTTTGCGCCGTTCCCGTCGACGCATCGCGCGATTGCACCGAACAGCGACGCAGGCAGGCAGACTGACCGACCGACCGACAGAAAGAGGCACGCTGAGATCGCATCTATGAGGATCAGCTCCCTACCTCCCCCGACTCGGGTCCTCACATCGCGCACCAGCAGCCTGTTTGCGCCGTTCCCGTCGACACACCGTGTGATAGCACACAGCGACGCAGCCAGACGGACAGAGGCACAGCTTGCGATCAATAATGCGCACGTGGATGGTTCACCACCTCGTCTAAGGTTCTTACCTCGCGCGTGAGCAGCCTGTTCGCACAATTTCCTTTGACGCAGCGCGTGACGGCACAGCACAGCGACAGACAGGCAGAGACACGCCAGTACACCTTGCGATCTGAATCACGTGGATTGGGTCCTTGCTGAGATCTTTACCTCGCGTGCCAGCAGCCTGTTAGCGCCGTTCCCATCGATGCAGCGCGCGATTGCCCCGCACAGCGCCACGCGCGTCTGGTAGATGTCGGCCACCCCGGGGGCGAGGAGGGATGCGAGTAGGGCGGAGAGGATGGGCATGCCACCAACGCGGCGGACCTGAAAAGGGTGGGGGCGGTGTGAGGAGCAAAGAAGAGAAAGAGAGAGAGAGAGAGAGAGAG